>PVJS01002167.1:0-16322 GCA_004027185.1 Glis glis | reverse complement strand
CTCTTACTTGGATTGTCTGAAGGGGAAAATGATACAATGAAAGAAGACAAATAGTTATAAGAAAAAAACTTTCTTGAAATAAGAGAAAATCACAATGTAAATTTTAGCAAGGGTCGATGAAGTACTTGAAAAAATTGATGCAGAATGGTCTACTCTGGGACAGAATTTAGTAAACCACTAGATAGAGAAAAAAAGCTCCAATTTTAAACATAGAAGAACTCAGGGAATGCCGCACCCATGAACATTCATCAGCCCGGCTACCAAAGGGCGAGCTCCAACCAAGCGAGGATGGATGGCGGGAATGTGCGAGGTGAACACTTACCATCAGCCATTGTAGGTCCAAAGTCAACAGGGGAAGCAGAGGTAAAGTGGAGTGAAATCCTGTTTGATTGTGAAGTTACTAGATGGGAGTCAAGGGATCCTGTGTGTGACAAGTGAGTTAGTAAAAGATTACATGCAAATAGAGAAAGGAGGAGGGGAAGGGTAACAGGAAAAATCTACAGACCTAACTGTAACCCTTAGAAGTAAAGGCAAATTTTAAGTATGAAAAAAGAGAGCTAGAGGACTGGAAAAAGAATAGAGAAGACCTACCACTTGGAACATAGTAAATGTAATTTATACACAGTGATTATATTATAAAATGATGAGAATATTTGAGATCAAACATATTAAGCTCATCAATAAAACTAAATGGATTCACTGCTATTGTAAAAAGAGAAAGATTTTCAAATTGGCGCTATAGCAAAACCAAATTTATGTTGTATGGAGATACACCTAAGATAAAATGATTCAGAAAGACTAAAATTAAAAGGTCGTACAAAGATAGATCAAGCAAATGGGGAAAAAATACGAAAACAGATTTTATCATGCTATTACCAAAGTACATGCCAGGTCAGAAACCAGGAATTGAGATAAAGTATAACACTTTAAATGCTAAAAGTTATGATTTTCAAGGAAGAATAATAGTACTTGCGAATATATCTGAACCACAATATTGCAGCAACCTAAAGCAGAAATTACATGAGAATCCAAAAGAAATCCCAAAGGTACTGAAGACACAAAGGACATCACCAGTCAGGCTGACCTTACAGATGCGGTGTGTGTGTGTGTGTGTGTGTGTGTGTGTGTGTGTGTGTGTATGTGTGTGTGTATGTGTGTATATGTGTATGTGTGTGTGTGTGTGTGTATGTGTGTGTGTGGTGTGTGTGTACGTGCGCAAGCATATAAAACTCATGGAAACAGCACAGACCTCAATTGCACATGGAATAATCACAAAAATTGATCCCCAAGAAAAACTATTAATGCCCCCAAAATAAAAAATAAATGATGCTTCCTTATTTTTTACAAGGTTACAAGGCAGCAAAACTGGAAATTAAAATATTAAGAAGACCTCTATATGGAAAATTTAAATCTTGAACAAATCTTCTCTTGAAGGAAAATGCAAACAGAAATTACAAAATCCCTGAAAACACCAAAGAATCAGAATTTATGAGATTTAATGCTGTATTAGAGGAAATTTCACAGATTCAAGTACCCCATCAGTACAAATAAGACAGTGAAAAGAAAAACAATTAAATCTACAGCTCGTAAATCTAGAAAATCTAGAACAACAGTGTAAACCAAGAGAAAGTACAACACAGATGAAAAAGAATTATACTAAAACAAATGTATGAGGTAGGAAACAGGAAATAAATCAAATTAAATAAAAATCTCGATTCATTGAAAAAAATGAACAAAACAGACAAATCACTACTCCGTATAATGAGGGAGAAAGCACAAGCAGGGAAAATGAGCAGTAGTAAAAGCGAAATAACCACTCAACAAGGGAAATGTGTATAAAACTATAAGTCTGCTCTATATGGCTTTATGCAAATAAATTTAAATACTTAGTAGGTAACATAGATAATTTTGAAGGAAAATATATCCTACCAAAACCAACTGCATTAAAGACAGGAAACCATTTTCCACATAAGAAATAGAGAACATTATCAGGGAGCTATTCTACCCAAAGCAACAAAACAAAAATAAACATACAAACAAAACCAACAGGCCCAGGTAACTTCAGAGGTCATTCTACCCTTTATATAAACTGCGCCAATGTTACCTGAATTATTTCAAAGCACAGAATACTCAAAATAACACGGATATACCTAAACTGGATAATTATTGTTAAATAAAAGAAAATTACAGAATGGCAGCACTTAATGAAGTTGATGCAAAAATACTAGAGTATTAGTGAGCAGAACTCCAACACCAAATCAAAAAAGTAATACACCACAGCTAAGTGTAATGTAAGTCGGAAGTGTAGACAGAGTTCAACATTAGGAACCGTAGTCTACAATGGATCATCTTACTATATCTAACAAGAAGGAGAATCATGATTATCTCCCATAGACATTGAAAAACCTTTAGAATAATTCAACAATTTCCTTATAAAAAATATTTGAGGAGACAGGAATGGATAGATATTTCCTTAGTTCTAATGCTAGCATGCTTCCTAATGGGAAAAATACTAGGAACATTCACACCTGGACCAGAAAAAAGTGAAGTATTCCACTATTTCTATTAGTAGTTAATGGTGTATTGGAAGATGTGACCAACACAGCAAAGAAAGAATCATTAGGGGCATAAGAATTCTAAGGGAAGAGAAACTATATAACTTTGCAGATAATTGGACATTCCCTGAGGGACTAGGCCTTGAGAATCAACCAAAAAGCTAATATAAACAAAATAATAAACAAACAAAGACATTAGCAAGATATGAAGATATTACCTTATGTTCAAAATCAATAGCCACTTAGAAGGCATAATGAAGAGAAAATCTTATTTACAGTAGCAACAACAAAAAGTTAAAATGTTTAAGTATGCCCTTAACAAAAGATGTTGAAAACTTGTTTTAAGAAAATTCAAAAAACACTCTTGAACACAAAAAGGGGAAAAATTCCCTTATTTTAGGATGGAATGTCTCAATATTATTCAGAGTGTGCCAGTCCTTCTCAAATTAACTTTTAAGTTTCAGGTAATTCCAATATGAACTACCACAAGTTTTTTTATGAAGCTAGCACATTGATATTAAGGTTTATATGGAAAAGTAGACACCTAAGAATATCTGGGAAACACTGAAAAGAAAGAGTCATCAGTGATTAGACATCATACAAAGTCTTAATAATTAAAACTGCAGACTGGCACACCAATAAAAAGTATAGACGCAGTGCATGGATATCTTCAGTGTATGCTACAGATGGCTTCTCAGATCAGTGGAGAAAAGTTGCAACTTTTTTCATAACTGTTTTGGACATTGAATAGTCATTTGAAAGAGAATGTATAGAACTATTTATCAAACTCCACATGAAAATAAGCTTGAAAGAGAACAGATATTAATAAGTAAAATGGAATTACGAATGAACTAAAAATAGTAGAGTTAATTCCTTTATAACTTGAGTGTAGTGGAGGACATGCTAACTGGGACTGTAGAATTTAAGTGCAACTCAAGAAAAGATTGATAAATTTGACTACACAAAAATAAATTTTTTTTCATGGCAGAAAACACTACAAATAATGTCATGAAGGCAAATGACAAATTGGGAAGGGAGCATATTTGCACAGATGTCATGGATATAGGGCTAACATCTATCATATATAATATGCATTATAAATATATTCACGCATACTTGTATATGTGCATGTGTGTGTTGTGTGTTTTTATTAATCTTTGTCTTGTTGACCAAATTCTAGGTAGGGATTTTGGGTGTTTTTCATCTCACGTTGGATGTGAGATACTTGACTGTGTGTAAGCCTTTTTTTCTTCTACAAAGAAAATGTTTTCTGTTAAACACTTATTATTTAAAAACCCTAAAAGTAATTAATTGGGTTAAACTGTGCTACTTGACTTCACACACATGGTAAGTGGACAGTCAAAGTACCATAACTGTGTCTACTTCACACCACCCTACGTTAACCAAATTATTCACACCCTAATTTCCAAGCTCCTTTTAAGGAAACTGATTCTTAACCGATTACACTTATTAACTAGTTTCTTGCCCAATTATGCTTTCCATCTCCAACATAAGAAATTAGGACAGAGGTTGAAATAAATGAATTAAAATTAATGAGAATAATAATACAGGGGGCAGTATACCAACATAGGTGGAGAAAACACAATGAGCTTTAATATTTGTGCTTTGTGTTTCTGCCCCCACTTCCCTTTCCTTCCTCACTTTATCAGTCCACAATCCCCTCACAAACCTAATGTTCAATGGTATTAAATTCTTTGGAAATGCAGAGAGTCCCAGGAATGACCTCACAGAAGCAACAATGGCCAGTCTGCATGCACATAGCTACGAACCCCACTGTCACTTCTGAAATGCCCCGCCCTATTTGATACCTAGCCCAAATGTCATCTCCTCCAGGCTTCTTCACTGTCTCCATTCTCTATGGGGCCTCATCTGTGCCTCAAAGGTCAGCCATCTATTGTTATAATTATCTACAAGTCTGATTCCCCGGGACTCCTGTAGAATGCTGTCTCTGCAACTCAAGCATAGGACACAATGCCTGACCCACGCCAGTGCTTCATAAATGCTTGGTGAATAGGGATTGCAAATATTTGCACAGTGCTCTACAATTTATAACACTTTCATGTTATAAATCTCATGAGTTCAGGTGAATGAACTCAGAAGTTTTTATAAGCTTCCTTATGAGAAAAAAAGAAGATAGTCCACATCTGGTATACCTGAAACGACACTGCTTCCTCAGACCTTCAGGACCAGTCTGGTTGGCTGCTGCCCTTGCCAATCATGTACCCAGTGCACTGCAATTCTTCCACCACTCAGCACTGGGGGGTTGCTGGAGGAATTGGGTTTGGAGAAGAAGTTCTGTAAGCGTGTGACTGTCAACATTCAGCTGGGCAGCACAGCTGCTGGGGGTCAGACCAGCTTCCAGGTGTCCTACCCCTGAGCTCATTTCCTCTCTCGTCAGTCCTACAAAGGCCATACTGGTAAGGAGAAGGGAACTGAGGCTGAGTAAAGCTAAGGGCATGCCCAGGAGCACAGCTAGGGAACCGTACCACAGCAATCCAGTCTGGGCTTTCTGGGTTCAGAGCCCATGTCTCCAAAGCCGCTCACCAGGTTTTCTGGATTCTAAAATGTGACTATACAACAAGCTGCAAAATCAGTGTAGGGGTCATGACTTGTACGTAAAAAAGGTAGAAAACAGATGGGCGTGGTGGCACACGCTTGTAATCCCAATACTTGGGAGGCTGAGACCGGAGGATCTAGGTTCGTGGCCAGCCTCAGCTACTTAGTGAGGCCCCCCGCAACTTTGTGAGACCTGGTTTCAAAATAAAGTACAAAAAATAGGGCCGGGGATGTAGCTCGGAGGTAAAACGCCCCTGGTTCAATCCCCGATACCGCAAAAAAAAAAAAAGGCAGAAAACATGAGTATATTCCACAAAGTGATGGGGATTTTTGCATATATATATACAACATTGTTACAAAAATGAATAGACACCCACAGTTTGGCTGTGCCGTCCAGGCACAGCTCAGGTGTAGGCGGTCTGTCCAGCACCTGTGTCTGTAAGACACACATCTTTTTTCTGACTTACCCACCCAGAGGAAGCACCTTGGTCTGACTTTCAGAAAGTTCCCATGAAGGCTGCCAGTGGCTCTGTGCTCATGTACAGATGGGTCCTTGCAATGTAAAATAATCCCTTATTATGGTCCAAGTCTAGGATTGTTTAAGCTTTTCAACACCATACTGCCAAGATGAATGTATGCATGCTACAAGAATAAGGAAAACAAGCCTGTAAACCTCATTTCACTTATTCCAGACAGGGCTCACCAGAGCTGATCATAGAACAGGGACAAAGCAGCTACCTGCAGGATTTGGAAGCAGTATCTTCAGCAGTCATCACACTCGATCACAGACACTGAACATACAACTCCTGGATTGCAAAAGTGCTCTCAGGCTGTGCATAATTTTCACCATTTGGACACAGAGTTTAGCCTAATTGCTTTTTAGGAAATTTCCACTTGAAGATTAAATGTGCTTGGACTTCATGGAAGGAGGAGGTGGAGGAAGAGGAAGAGCAACTTATCGTTAGGGAGCATCAGGTATGTTAAAGGCACCCTTCAAGGTGTTGGCGTATGGTCCCCATGAGGACCTTAGGAACAGATCCTCTCTTCATCCTCACTCTGCCCCCGAGGCTGCTGACACACACAGAGGAGTTGATGGTCCAGCCAAGAGCTGGACCTGGGAGCTTTACCCAGAGACTCTGGCTGTAGCATCACGAGCCAACACTCTTCCATTCTGCCTCTTGAAAGGGATTTCAAGTTGTTCTGATCCCATGACAGTTGCTAAAACTAGTATTTTCCCAACATTCTGAGCTAGGTTTTCATAAAACATCTGTCATTGTAAGGGAACATTCTAAAGAATCCCATTGGTGATTGCCTATCAGAATGGTTAGTCCACTCGCTTGTTATGAAAAATGCCATGAAGAAGCAGGATGAGATTGGGCAGTCGTCAGTCCCTTCCGGCTGCCATGGAGCCCGGTGTCAGGCATGATCCTGGGGCAGCGACATCGCGTGTCGCCACCTGCATGGGGACAGGATTCTGCTCTCAGTAGAGTTTGTTTCCCAGAGGCCCGGGAAAGAGAGTGCTGAGACCTCATGATCCTACTTCAGCACATGTGCCAGCCAGCGATAAAAACCCCGAGAGGTGAAACAGAACCATCAGTTGATAAAGAAATAAAAGAGTCTCTAAATGCTACGGCTTTCAAAGTTTTCCAGGATACATCCCCGCGTCTATAAAGACAGCCTTCCCTTCTGTAAAGACAGGGTCAGGCGAGGGCAGCCAGTCATTTATCTCAGAGGTGGCGGAGTCTACGACTTGAGAACACCCCACTTGAGAATGACAGGCATCCGGAGGCCTCTTTTATGATATCTCCTTCTCTCAGGCCGATAATGGAACAGAACTTGGTAAGGGCCACTCCGTGCCATGAATCAAATCGTACTTGACAAAAGTCGTTCCCTATTGATGCTGATGTGCCTGTTCCTCATTTATATTGATCAGTGGACATTTGTTTGCCAAGATAAAACTAAAAGAGATTGTCTGGATGCCCTGTGACATTTTCAAAGGGGAAATGCATTTTTTTCTTTTTTTTTTAGCTTTCTGTGTATGACTGGGTTTCAGAAAGAGGGAGTTACAAATCTACTTTAGAGATGTGTGGGATGGAATGAGGAAGATGTTTCTGTGTCACTTCTCGTTTCCTGAGGACCATTTTGTACGAAGTTAGAGTATGTATCATTCTTTAAATGAAATTGGGACCATCTATTCATCCAGTTCAGTTAGGTCCCAGGATTTGGATGTTGGTTGTCAAATATCAGCCCTTATGATACACAGAATAGTCCAGTTCTAGAAAAGTCCAGTGCTGTGGAATTGTTATGAACAAAACCATGTCTCTTGATGCATACTGAACTGGAAGTCTCAGTGTGTATCCATTGTGTGTCTACATTCTGTGCACACATACGAGACTACCTATCATCTGTTTATCTTATATCTGTCTCTCCTCTATCTATCTACCTACAGATAGATATTTTTGAAGCTCAGTAAAAAAGCCAAATGTTGATTTGTTGACTTGGGCAAAAGACTTACTTGCATTCAATTCATAAAAACAAGTCATCAAATCTGTTCTACTCAAAACATTGATAATCTATACACTAGTTATATCACAATAAAGTTATATAGTAAGTAGTTTATCAAAATCAAATATTGATGCTAGTTTAGAAGAAGCTACTTTAAGAAAGAAGCTACAGCCAGGCATGGTGGTGCACACTTATAATTCCAGTACTTGGGAATCTGAGAGAGAAGGATCACATGTTTGAGGATCGTCTCAGCAAGTAGCGAGACTCTCAGCAACCTAGGGAGACCCTATTTCAAAATAAAAAATAAAAAGGGCTGAGGGTATAACTAGGGGGTAGAATGCCCTTGGGTTCAATACACAGTGCCACAGAAGGTAACTAATAAAATAAAATAAAATAAATAAAAAGAAGGAAGCTAAAAGTCATGGATTAATTCATTCAGAAATGGAGGCTCACATGAAAATGCCCCTTAAGCCACAGTTTCTGTGTTTCATCTTGACAGTGAAATGTGTAAGGGCTTCAAGAACTTGACCTTTTGTGGCAATGCTGTAGGACAATGCTTTCCCCCAATCCATCTTGGCGATGCTTCAGGTCATGCACAAATCTTTCACGACCACCTGAAGAAAATTCAGAAGAACAAGATGCTGTTTTGAAGGTCACCACTAATCTTCTGGTTACAAAAGTCGAGAACATCTCCTTGGTTTTCACAATTTTTACACTTCCTTCGTCTCTGGAAGTAAAGATGACCCTTCTACCCACAGCCCCTTTCCTTTGCTTATGTTCCGTGGTAATCCTAATATTCTAATATTTGCTTTTGTTACCTCTTCTCGGTCCTTTCCCAGTGGAAACTGGGATTTTTGTAAGATCCAGCCTGTAGATCTTGATTTTCTTTCTGCAAGATCTCATGTAGTGATTTTATTTGTGCCCTGAATTAAATAACTATTTGAACCATTTGTGCAAAAATTTCTGAGCCTTAGGCTTAGCCATAACTGACTTTTAGGCAATGTTAGAAAAGCTAAAACAATGAGTTCAGGTAGTCTGATAGAGCCAGACAACAACAAGACTTATAATATTGGTGCAAGATGAGTTGTTGCTGTGTGTGTGTGTGTGTGTGTGTGTGTGTGTGTGTGTGTGTGTGTGTGTGTGTGTGTGTGTGTGTGTGTGTATGTGTACAAAGTCTGAAGGCAAATACAAAGTTGTAAGAACAAACCAAATAGTGAGAGATTGGAAAGACACTAATTCCATTCTAATAGTAAGGAATATCACACCTATGCTACTATGATTACTTCCTTGAAAAATAATTAAATTACCAAATGCTCTCCTTGGTATAATCTTAGAATGCGAAATTCAAGATTTCACAAACCTCACTGTTGGGTTTGTTGCTGGTTTTCCCCTGAGTCAATTGCACCACCACAGTGAGACATGTCTCTGTTCCTGGCTTGGGTAGGCTTCTCATGCCTTAGATTAGGGAAAGTTCTTTGGCTAATGATGAATCTATCTATCCAACCCTGTTCAGGCCATTTTATATATTTCTCGAATAACCAATATATTTCCGTTCAAACCTTCTAAAGCCCAGTCTTTTCTGGTTCCACTTGCATATCGTGTTTTAATTTCTCCATTTCCTACCACTCAGTCATGACAAGGCGTGCTCCAGGACAACCTTCCACCTGCAACACTCCCAATGTTGTTATTTGACAACTCCAACTCTGTATCTAGCACTTCAATGTAAATAGCATTTATTCATTTACTCCTAGTTAACCTAGTTAATTCACTCATCCGTTTTTCAGAATTTGTGGCCTGCATTCTTCTTGCCAGGTACCATGCTGACATTGGAGATTCAATTGCAGAGGAAATAATATTCCTTCTTCAAGAGTTACAATTTACAATGCACCAATAAATGAACATAAAAAGTTAAAAAAACAACTCATTAAATTATTTTTGATAGTGTAAAAAAATTAAAAAAAAAAGAAAAAAGAGTCCCATGGAGCCAGGCGTGGTGGCACATGCTTGTAATCCCAGTACTTTGGGAGGCGGAGACCTCCATTCGACTACTGGAAGCCACGGCATGCTTTTGACGCAGGGGCAGCCCGGCTCCCCTGGAGGAGCATGCTAGGAAGACTGCTTCGGTAGAAATGTGGAGGGTGAGTAGAAAGCTGGAGGAACAGAAGGGAGAGAAATATCCAGAGGACATAATAGCACCAAAGAAAAGCTTGTGACGCTGTCTGACCAAGGGCCCAGAGCACAGCGTGTATGTGACGCCATCTGGTCAAGGGTCCAGGGCCACCCTGGCTACCCAGCCCACTGGCTTCAGGAGCATGCTGCTTCACCCACCTTGCGTCTAGTATCAGCACCCGAGAAGGTCAGCTGCAGGGTGCCCCAACCTCGCAGAGCAGCGATGTCAGTAGGCTCTGCTGTTTTATTAGGGTATCAGACAGCAGTCTATCTGTTCTGGTGGCAGGGCGAGCCCGGCTGTTACCATGGCTCCACCCACTCCACCTCACAACAGAGACCTGGGATTGGCATCTCACAGTGCTGCTTAAAATAGGACAGGCAGCCAGCATTCCCCTACAGCTCTGGGGAGTTCAAAGTGCAACAGAGGAAGGGTAGGGAGTTGTAGGTTTAAAAGAAAACAGATTATGATTCGATCCCCTTTTAGAGGTAATAACATTAAGTTCTGAGCTTCTCCTTTCCAAAAAAAAAAAACCCAAACCAACCAACCAACCAACCAACCAACCAAACAAACAAACAAACAAAGAAAAAAACCTATTACATTTGCTTGTTATTGTGTAGGAATAGAAGATACTGGTGTTCTTGGTAGCATTTATTTTACAAATTACTTACTTTTTTTGTGTGATCCTGGGAATTGAACCCAGGAGCATTCTACCTCCCAGCTACACCCCCAGCCCTATTTTATTTTATATTTTGAAACAGGGTTTCACTAAGTTGCTAAGGGACTCACTAAGTCGCTGAGGCTGGCCACGAACCTGCGATCCTCCTGTTTCAGCCTCCCAAATACTGGGATTACAGGTGTGCGTCACCAGGCCTGGATCATATATATTTGTTTTTTTAAATTATATTTGATTGTCCTAATAGCTTAAGTTCATACTAGTTCTAAGAACTTTACAGATAGGAGAACTACTCAGTGTTACTGGATTCTCTCACTGACGTGAGGGTGGTAGGGGTACAACATAGCAGCAATACTCACTGTACTTAGGACCACAATCCACAGCACCTTGCCCCAGCAGCTCGTCCTCCACCTGCAGGGGCTGTGTTCCAGTGCAGCGCATTTCTTCTTAAATATAAGGAATGTCTCATGGCAGACACTACCCACCCTATACCCATAACCACACTTTCAACTTCGTCAAATCCCAAAACTAAGGCAGGTTATCCACTGGATGAATGAGGAGAAGGAAGATCAAGAGGAGAGAGAGAGAGAGAGAGAGAGAGAGAGATTGGGAGGTTGATGGTACTATACTAGTGTTTCTTTCCCAGGTATTTATCTTCTATGAAATTATGTGAAAACTCAGAAACATCAACTAGTAACTTCTGCTGTCTATTCATTGGTGACACGTGTGTTCAGATGCAGCTTCTAACCAGGCATCAACCGACTTCCAGTGCCTGGGAGCTACAGAACAGCTTGTGCAGCTGGACAAATCACAGCTGTTTCTTAAAGAGCCTCCATATCCCTCCAGCACACCTTCGTATCCCTTTGTTGAATTAAATCGCTCCTCCTACACACCCGCATTCACCCCCCCACCACACTGTTCTGCAAGAACTTGTGAGTAGGATTTTCCCCTCCACTAGACTCTGAAGCTTAATTAATTATTTATTTGGTACTGGGGATTGAAGCTAAGGGCATTTTACCTCTGAGCTACACCCCCAGCCCTATTTTATTTTTTATTTTCAAACAGGGTCTCACTAGGTTGCTGAGAGTCTCACTACATTGCTAAAGCTGCGACCCTCCTGTCTCAGTCTCCCAAGTACTGGAATTACAGGCTTATGCCACCATGCCCAGCTTAGACTCTGGAACTCTTGGTGACTTTTAAATGCATCTATCTTTGAATTCTGGATACCTAGTCTTGTGACATGGCAAAACAGTAGCTCTTAAAGGTGGTCTTAACATGTTTGGTTGAATGTAATAGGATATTAAGATGGAATGTCTCATTCAACTTTGCTTCAGAGACCAATGTAACAGAAATAGGCATCAAAGTGATTGAGAGAAAGACCCCAACCCTAGGAGAATTTGCAAGACAAAGATCGTGTATCATCAGATTGTATATCATTGTATAACTCTTTACCTTCTAATGGATCAAAGAAACAAATTGGAGGAATGATTTTTTAAATTTTTTTTCAGTACTGGGAACTGTACCCGGGGCATTCTACCTCTGAACTATGCCCCCAGCCCTATTTTATTTTGAAACGGTCTCACTACATTGCTGAGGGCCTAAGTTGCTGAGGCTGGCTTCTAACCTGTGATCCTCCTGTGTTAGCCTCCCAAGTACTGGGATTACAGCCATGAGCCACCAGGCTAGGCTGGAGCTAAGATTTTGAGGATTTCTTTAGAGAGTTCTTCTACTCAGACTCCCAAGAGACTGGGATCTGCTAGGGGAGTGCTACCCTCCACCCCAGCCATGGTGCAGTTCAGAGTGAAGCAGAGGCAGGCAGCATCCGGCAAGGTTTCTGGAGGCAGGACCCACGCCTCTTGGACTCCCCAGGCCGGCTCTAACCTCAGATACCTGTGCTGTGGCCCCTCTACCATGCTCACACGGTCAGATCACACGTTACAATTTTTTTATACTTTTATTGGTGCATTGTAATCATACATCATAATGAGGTATACAGTGGTAGGAACATACATGCACACAACACTTGGTGCGTTTCCTTCCGATCCCACCCCCTTCCCCATACATATCGTTAATATTGGTATTGATAATTTTATATACGTACATAGCATTGTTTAAACTGTTACCTTCATTACATCTCTATCCCACCTCCTCCCTCCGCTAAACCCCCTCCGTCGCTCCTTTGGAGCCTCTGCTCCTTTATCTGAGGTCTCTTTTGTTTCCCAATTTCTCTGTAGCTTCCACGTATGAGAGAAAACATACAACTGTTCTCTTTCTGAGACTGGCTAAACTCGCTTAGCATAATGTGCTTAAACCCCATCCATTTTCCTGAGAATGACATAATTTTGTTCTTCTTTATGGCTGAGTGAAATTCCATTGTGTGTCTAGGCCACAGTTTTGGGATCCATTCATCTGTTGAGGGACACCTAGGCTGTTTCCATAAAAACGTGAAATATGGTCGCTCCGTCCAAAGATGACTCTGAAATTTTAAAACGGTATCAGGACTTTTCAGGTTTTACGTCTGAGGCGCTCAAATGGAAATGTAAACGGAAACGGTTTCGCAGTTCAGAGAAGCCCAGGCAGTCGAGCGGTGCTTCTGATTTCCCTTCTAGACGCAGACATTTACAGTACTTGGGGTTTACTTCTAAAGGCATCTAAAAGGCCGGGTTTCACTGAGTCTGATGTAAGGCTAGGTATCTTTGTTTTAGTTGGAATCACTCAAATCTATGAATGGGGGCAGGGAGGGGTAGGCTCAGGCGTGAGTTCTACTACAGAAGTGTGTTAAGGAACACGTGGCTGGGGCCGGGGAAGCCTGAGAGGCCTCACCCACCTTCACTCCGCTTTCGTGTTGACTGCGTCTGCGAGTGTGTTGCTTTCTCCTGTCTGCAGACTATCTTTCTTTCTCTCAGTCACAAGCGTGCATCTCTACCAGCAAGCGTTCAGCAGCACCGGCTTTGTGCTTCACTGGAGTATGCGGCTCCTACCTGAGCAGCCTTGAAAGACTGCATTGCACAGATGAAGCGTTTCAGGCTCACAGAGGTCTAGGGACTTCCCCAGGTCTTAGCTGATTGAGCACAGTTTCAAAACTAGGTCTGACTCCAGGACTGGGACTATTAACGTCGAGACGGCACATTTCTTCTACTTGGTAGTAGCTGGCCTCTCTCTCTAAATATCAAATCTGCATATTAGAAGTCACAGTCTGGGAGCAGTATAAATCTAGTTCCTAGGACCAACTCTAGATCCTCGAGGGACAGGATCTGCCTGGTGCAGAGCGAGGGGCATCGCTGAGGGGGATGGTCAGGTTCTATAAACATTCCACCAAGGGCACATGGCATGGTCTATAGCCAGGGATCGTGGTCCCAGGAGTGGTTCACTCCCCAGAAATAAAACTGGGATCTCCAAAATATATTTATCTTACTCCCTTTTGCAAATGACGTTCCAAATCTCTAATTACAGGTTAATTTGATCCGTTCAACAATATTTACTGAACATCTATTATGCATGTGGCATTATTAAGGTTGCATGATTTAGCAAATAAAAATACAGGGCACTCAGCTAGATCTAAACTTCAAATAACCAATGAATATTTTTAGCACAAGTATATCCCAAATATGGCTTGGGCATCTCATATTTTATATGGCAACCCTGGGCATCATTTTGTGCCCTTTGGGTTACAGTCATGAGAATAAGGAAATTGATCAGCATTCTCATTAGTTCATTTAAAACTGGACCCAGACAGCTTAAGTGGGCATCGCTCCCCTTTTACTTTAGTTTGGATTCACTCCCAATGTCAGCTATTGCTGGGTAGAGAATGTTGCCCAGACACCCCTGGGGATACTGCAGTTATGAAAGGAAGCAGCCGCTGAGGAGCCCTCCCCCAGCCGCCACTGAAATCAGACTTCTGCATTCACCATAGGCAACTCAGACTTTGAATCAGTTCCCATGTCTTATTTAGGAAACTAATTATTTAGAAATATTAAATGGGTCGGGAATGGCTAATCTAGGTGATTAAGTGGTCACTAATTAAAAATCAACTTTATGTCCAGAAGAGATTTCTGTCCAGATGTACGTTATGACAACTTGGCTTTCTAAATATCAACTCATTAAAAAGCGTCTCCACTGCCCTCCTGCCTCACGTCACTGCAGCACGTCCACTATTCCTGCCTTCACCTCACACACATTCAACGTGTGCACATGCACACACACATGGACACACACTGCAATGACACATGCACTCACACACAAGCCAACACAGACATGTACACTGACACAGACCCTCGCACACATGCAGACACACACACACACTGACACAGACCCTCACACACATGCAAAACACATATACACCGACACAGACCCACACATACATGCAAACACACACACGTGCACTGACACAGACCCTCACACACATGTACTGACACAGACCCTCACACACATGCATACATACACGCATGAACTGACAGACACACACATGCAAACACACATGTACACTGAACAGATCCTCACACACCTGCAAATACACACATACACTGACACAGACCCACACATACATGCAAACACACACATGTGCACTGACACAGACCCTCACACACATGCAAACACACACATGCATTGAAACAGACCCTCACACACATGCATACATACACACATGCACTGACACAGACATACACATGCAAACACACACATATACTGACACAGACCCTCACACATGTGCACATAGACAATCACACACATGCACACACACGTGTACTGACACAGACCCTCACACACATGCACACACAGACCCTCACACACATGCAAACACACACACGTGCACTGACACAGACCCTTACACACATGCAAACACACAGGTGCACTGACAAAGACCCTCACACACATGCACAGACCCTCACACATGAAAACACACACATGCACTAACACAGACCCTCACACACATGCAAACACACACGTACACTGACAGACCCTCACACACATGCATACATACACGTGCACTGACAAAGACCCTCACAAATATGCAAACACACACATACACTCACACATGTGCACACAGACCCTCACACACATGCACACACACTCGTGCACTGACACAGACCCTTACACACATGTGCACACAGACCCTCACATGCATACACACACAGACCCTCACACACATACAAACATACACGTACACTAAAACCGACCCTCACACACATGCAAACACACATGTGCACTGACATAGACGCTCACACATGCAAACACACACACATGCACTGACACAAACCCTCACAAACATGCAAGCACACACATGTACAAAGACATAGGCCCTCACACACATGCAAACACACATGTGTGCACCAAAAGACCTTCACACACAAAAACACACACGTATACTGACACAGACCATCACAAACATGCAAGCACAGACCCTTACGCACATGCAAACGCACACATGTACACTAACACAGACCCTCACACACATGCACATACACACACATGCACTGACACAGACCCTCACACACATGTACACACACACATGCACTGACAGATACTCACATACTTGCAAACACACACACACACGTGCAGTGGCACAGACCCTCACACACATGAACAAATACACATGTGTACCAACAGACACTCACACACATGCACACACATATGTGCATTGACACAGGCCCTCACATGTATGCAAACACACACATGTGCACTGACACAGACCCTCACACACATGCAAACATGCACATGTGTACTGACACAGACCCTCACACACATGTACACTGACACAGACCCTTATACACATGCACACACATGAACGCAGAGACCCTCTCACACATGCACACACAGACCCTCACACAAATGCAAACACACACAC
>PVJS01002166.1:59013-87673 GCA_004027185.1 Glis glis | reverse complement strand
ACTCACATGTGCATATAGGAGGTTATCCATACCGATCTCACTCACATGTGCATATAGGAGGTTATCCATACCGATCTCACTCACATGTGCATATAGGAGGTTATCCATACCGATCTCACTCACATGTGCATATAGGAGGTTATCCATACCGATCTCACTCACATGTGCATATAGGAGGTTATCCATACCAATCTCACTAACATGTACATATAGGAGGTTATCCATACCGATCTCACTCACATGTACTAGGACATGTACAGGGTGGAATACGGAGGGAAACACACCAAGTGTGTGTGCATGTGTGTTTCTATCACCCTGAACCTTATAATGGTGTATAATCACAGTGCACCAATAAAACTATATTTAAAAAAGAAAAAGTCTTAACCCTATTCCAATAACCTTGAATAAAGTCTTCCTTGCCTCTTAAAAAATAAAAACATTTTGAGAAATTCACATTTAAAATGTGAAGCTATCTGCTTCATCACTTCTGTGGGCTAAAAATATTTTAGACACCTTAATGGCCCTGTAAGATGAACGATCAATGGCATTTTCTTGTCATTCTCTTCTTTCCTGCTCTGAGTTTTAAGAAGAGCAGCAGAGGGAGACGAATGTTCCAAATGAGGCTACCGCTGAATTATTTAACAGCCACTGTGCTTTAAGTTGCGTCTTGGCAGAGTAGCCAAAGTGCTCTCGGGACCTTCTAGCAAACTGCCCAGGCAGGACGAGAGAAGCCTCCCGCAAGCAGGCAGGTGGAAAGTTGGGAGGGAGCGAGGATCCCTCTGAGCACCCCAAGATGAGGCATGACTCGTCCCCTCTATACTGCCCATGCACCCCGCCTGGCTGCAGCTCACCCCAGAGCCGGTGGCCTCGGCCACTGGAGACCATGGAAGTGTTCCCTGACCCCCATGCAACTCAGGTGCACCCCACTTCTGTGATTTTTTTGAGCAGCCCTTTCGGTTCAGCAGATTTGAACATTTGCCAGCACGGGTCCATTTATGTCCGCCTAAAGGACAGTGGCGATGTGCACCATTTCATTTAGGATCGAACTTTAAAAAACAAGTTGATTAGATATGCCTAGCGAAGCTCTCCCCTCAGATTATGGAGAATGAAGTGCCCGTTTTATAAATAAAAAGTAGTGACTGAGTGCTAAGTATCCGATATCCAGGTTGGCAGAGACTCATGTGCTGTCTGTCCATTTCGAGGCACCCCTGGGACCCCCACATACAGGCTGCAATGGATGCCCAGGCCGGCTCGGCCACCACCTGCACATGTCTGGACTCCCAGGTGAGTGCACACACATCCTCAGACTCCTCCTCCTTGCATGTACAAACAGGTGTGTAGAGGTATGCACACTGCCACCACACACAAGCTTTTCCAGGAACCAGCCCTTTGCCTGTCCCCAACACCTAATACTGCACCCTGAGATGGTCCCCTCTCCTCGACTCCCTGCCCTTTTTCTCCAGACCACAGCTCCCTTGCAGACTTGGGGGTCTCCGGCTCACACAGCTCCCACCCCTTCTTCACTCAGGGCCTCGCCAGAGTGCTGGCAATTGTTTCAGAGGTAGTCAGAGGACCCACTGCAAAGATCCAAAAATAGAGCCAGGCACCAGCAGCACCAGGTGAGGGCTGTGGTCTAGAACACGGCTTGGCCAACACTGCGTGGCTGAGGTATGGGGTTGCTGCACAGGGTGGCCACAGGAATGCGCCCTGGCTTGCTGACCTGTGGACCCAGAGCAGAGACTTGCGGATCCCAGAGTTAACCGGCTGCTCGTCTCCCCCAACTCAGGGTCAGAGAAGCATGTCATAGCTTAGAGACAAGGGGAAAGCTCAGAGAGGTCAGGAGTTGGAAAACAACACATTCAGGAGGGTTAAGGGGGGGGGACCTAGATGGCGGGATAGCACGCTCCGAGAGTCGGAGCTCAGCCGGCGGGAAGACTGCATCTTGAAAAGAAAAGCAGGGCAGCCAAAACTCAACAAGACAATGAGAGCCAAAGTGCAGCGGGATGCGAGGCGGTGGAAAGAGCGGAGGGCGGTCGGGAGCTCAAAGCACTTCACCTGGTAAGCGGAGAGCGGAGACGAAGGCGCCATCTTGGCTGAGCCACGCCAGCACCGCAGCCCCGGAATCCTCCAGCAAAGAAACAGCTGATTCTTGTGAAACCAGCGATTATAGCCCACCATCAAAGCAGTCGACATCGGACCGTGATGAAGCCCAAGTTGAACCAGATCCACGCCTACAACGGCAATGACTGCAAAGGGTGGGACACGAGCCTCAGCCCCCACAAAGAAAGCGATGCGGAGAGACATAGACGAGGCGGCCAGGCACAGGAGCACCCCAATACTGAGAAAATAAGCGGGTGAAACACGGCCCCCCTGGAGTAGCCTAGCACCGGCGCAGAACACCCCAGAACTGAGGACATGGACGGACGTGGCATGGCCCCCTGGAACCGCCCAATGAGAACACAGGTGAGTGAGATAAAGGGAGGCAGCGTGTCGCTGGCACTCCGAAACTCAGAAATCGGCCAGCGGGAAGACTGCTTCTTAACAAGAAAAGTGGGGCAGACAAAACCCAACAAAACAAAGAGAGCCGAAGAGCAGCGGAGTGCGAGGCAGTGGACAGAGTGGGGGGGGGGCTCCATGCATCTCACCTGGTAAGTGGACAGCAGAGGCGAAGGCACCATCTATGCGGGGCCATGCCTACACCGCGACTCCCGGAGACCAACAGCAAAGAGACAGCAGATCCTTGTGAAACCAGCGACTACAGACCACCATTAAAACCGACCAACTCCGGAACATCATGAAGCCCAAGTCAATCCAGACCCGCATCTACAACGACGATGGTTTCAAGGGGTGGGCCCTGAGCCTCTGCTCCCGCAACGAGTGTGATGAGGAGAGGCAAAGATGAGGTGGCCATACACAGGAGCAGCCCAACTCTGAGAACACGAGCCGGTGAGCCACGGCCCCCATGAGCAGCCCAACACCATCCCAGAATGCCCCAGAACTGAGGACATAGGCAGATGAGACGTGGCCCCCTCCCCAGCGGCCCAGCACTGAGAACATGGGCGGGTCAGCCCCCGGCCTGCCTCCAGAGACACCCCCCCACACTGGAGACGTGGGGCGGGCGAACCCTAGTCCCTGCCCCCGGAGACCCCAGGCACTGGAGATACGGGGCGGGCAAGCCCTTGGCCTCGCCCCCAGAGAACCCCTCCCCCCCACAAACGGAGTTCATAAAACCCTGAAGAGTCAATAAAGGTGCATATGCTCATATGCCTACACAATTACATGCACTCACATGGGTACACAAACACACAGGCACACATGCATATATACACATATGTGTACACATGGACACATGCACACAGATGCACTCAGACCAAGGGAAATAGTTTCTAAAGTTTGCAATTCTCTGTAAAGATAGGATAATAACCTTTATGCACATAACAATATACTTTTTTTCTGTTCTTCATCTAAGTAAGGCTTAAGATGATGTAAATAATTTTAAAAAGTGTTTTTCTGATAGGTATAGGGCTCACAGATATCCCATCCCTAAAATAGATTTTTTTCAAACACTCCTAGATTATTTAGGAATTTATAATTTATTTTACCACAAAGTGAAGTGCAACAAATTCCAAATGCGTTTTTAGGTAAATACAAAAAGGAAAAAATGGGCTAAAGAGAGAGAAAAAAAGAGGAAGGAAGGAAGGAAGGGAGGGAGGGAGGGAAGGGTAAGAACTTATGCATGTATATTTGTATCACTTTGAATCTCACTATGATGTATATAATTATATTGCACCAATAAAATTATTTTTCTGTGTGTGGAACTGGGGATTGAACCCAGGGACATTCTACCTTCAAGGTACACCCTCAGCCCTATTTTTTATTCTTTATTTTGAAACACAGTCTCACTAAGTTGTGGAGGGCCTCATTAAGTAGCTGAGGCTGGCCACAAATCTGCAGTCCTCCTATCTCAGCCTCCCAAGTACTGGGATTACAAGCGTGCACCACCTCGCCTGGTGAAAATTATTTTTAAAAAGAAAATAAGTAAGTAAATTTTGGAATGATATTCAATAAAAAGTTTACCTCTGGAGAGAGGAAAGAAATTAAGAATGGGAAGGGACAACAGAGGGACACAGGTTTTAATTTTTATTCCATATACTTTCTATATTTAATTTACTCTAGAATGCTCTTCCTGTATTATCTTGTTGTTGAGTAAACACTATCACATATGGTTTTATCCTTGGACTTATCTGTTTAATAAGATTTTTAAATGATTTCCCAACAGTGAACAACCCTTATCTTCTTGGAACAGCTCCATGTGCTCAGGCTGCACCAATGAATGTTCGTGTGCCAAATTCTATTTGCTAGGACTTTACTAGAATATTCGCACTCATGTTATGACTGAGGTTATTCTGTAGTTCTCCTTTTGTGCACTATTTTTACTAAAATTTTCATGTCTTTAAAAAATAATTAGGGGCCAGGCGTGGTGGCGCACTCTTGTAATCCTTGGGATTGCAAGTACTTGGGAGGCTGAGACTGGAGGATCCGGGTTTGCGGCCAGCCTCGGCTACTTAGTGAGGCCCTCCGCAACTTAGTGAGACCCTGTTTCAAAATAAAGAATAAAAAATAGGGCTGGGGTGTATACTGAAGGTAGAATTCCCCTGGGTTCAATCCCCAGTACCGCAAAAAAAAAAAAAAATTGGAAAGTACGTCTCCTGCCATGTTCTGGGAGGGTGTCGCAGCACAGGGGTGAGGTGGGGTGGCCTAGCGCTTGAGCGTAGGCTCTGGAGGCAGACTGCCAGGATTTGCATCCCAGATCTGTCACTTCCTATTGGTGTGATATTGGACAAGTTAACCATTTTGTGCCACCATGTCTTCATCTATAAAAAATGATGATGAGGAGGAGGAGGAGGGGGATGAGGAGGATGATACAACTTCATAGTGTTATTATGAGAATTCGTGCAAAGCACTTCACAAGCTTTCCGAAGTGCTTGCTTTTATCACATGTTCTGGAAGCATAAGAATTCACCCATGAAATCGTGTCGCCAAGTCCGTCATGGAAGTGTATCTCCTTGTAACTTTTCTATTTGCACACAGTGACACATAGAGATTGAACTGCAGTGTGATAGTAGATGAATATGCTGCCACTATATATCCATTTCTACTGATGTACATTTAAGATTTTTCAGAAATTTACCATTATGATGTTGCATCAATATTTACACCTTTTCTATTTTTTTTCCTTCTTTTCCTTTACAGTACTGGGAAGGAACCCAGGTGCACTCTGTCAATGACCTACACCCCCAGCCCTCTTTGCTTTTTTATTTTGACACACGGTCTTGCTATGTTGCCCAGGCTGGCCTGGAACTTGCAGTCCTCCTGTCTCAGCCTCCTGAGTCGCTGGGATCACAGGCATGCGTCACCACGCTGGCCTTCAATCCTTCCTCATGCAGATTATGAGAGATTGGCCAGGTTCTACACCTAGGAATTAAATTGCTCGGTCTTATGTACATCAACTTCAGCAGAGATTTCCAAATTCTTCTCAAAGTGTTACTTTGTTTTTGTTGTATAATTCTCTCTGGTTTTGTCTTCACTAATTCCTTCCTCCTGTTTTCACACACTTTCTCCTCCTTCTCTTTAACTTCTAAAATTGATTGCTTTATGATTATATGCCAAAACTCGTGTCTGTTTCCCATGGTCATGACCCATACAGACTTTATTTCTCAGTTGGCTGGATTATGTCTACAAGTAAGTTTTTCAAGAAGAGCACATGGCATTATAGTTCATCAACTCTGAACACACCTCCAGGCTCCTAAAGTATGGATGCGGCTGGCCGTGCCTGGCTTGGAGGTCTGAGCAGTGACTTTGAGGAGCCCTGTGTGAAGTTCCTATATTTGATGATAATGAAGTCTTCTTTTATCTTCCTCAAACTAGGCATGGGAGCCGCTTCCTGGAACCACTACTGTCTTTGGTTTTTGCCCCTTTTTGCCCCCAGTACCTTTGTAACTACTGTAGTTTGCATGTGGAATGTCTCAGAAAGGTCCATGTATTAAAGGCTTGGTCCTCAGCTTGGTGCTATAGGAAGGTGGTCGAACCCCTAAGAGGTGGGGCCCAGTGGGAAGAAGTTAGGTCACTCGGGGCATTCCCTTTAAGGGGATATTGGGCCCCTGGCCCCTTCCCATTTCTTTCCTTTTGCTTCCCACCTGTCATGAGGTGAACAGGCTTCTGCCATACCCACCCGCCATGTCGTCCTGTGCCACCACAGGCCACACAACCCTGGACTGAAACTGTGAGCCAAAATAAACCTTCCCTCCTTTTAAGTTGCTTTATCTCAGGTATTATGTCACAGTGACACAAAACTGACCAATACAGTAACCGATGCCCCATATTAAATCCCTCTTAAAATATATGTGCTTTGTGTCTTTCTGACCCATGGTCTAGAACTGAAGAAGTATCTGTTGGATCTGCATCCTCTTTCAAAAACCACCAAACTGTGTTTTGTCTGACATGTTCTTTGGAATTTGTGGCATGAACTGAAGCCTTTTCAATTTTTTTCTTAAATATACATACATTTTCCTCTCATTTCTAATTTAAGTCGCTTTCTAAATATAGGGGATCTTTCATGCAGAAAAAAAGAATAGGAAAAAATATGCTAAGATTTTAAACAGTACTATATCTGAATGAGGGGCTTTCCTTTGTGTGTTTCAAATTTTTACAATAGGCATGTATTTCTTTAGTAAGCAGGGGCTAAGAGATATTAAAATGCCTTCATAGTAATGGGGGGAGTATTCCCATGTATTTATTTATTTATTTATTTACTTATTTTTTATACTGGGGATTGAACCCAGGGGCATTCTACCTCCAAGCTACACCCCCAGTTTTATTTTATTTTTTATTTAGAAACGGTCTCACTAAGTTGCTGAGAGCCTAAGTTCCTGAGGCTGGCTGCAAACCTTTGATTCTCCTGTCTCAGCCTCCCCCAAATACTGGGATTACAGGTGTGTGCCACCACGCCCAGCATTCCATTTTAAAAATAAGGTCACAAAGCCAGGTGTAGTGGCACATTACTAGTGCTTGGGAGGCTAAGACAGGAGGATTACAGGTTCAAGGCCAGCCTCAGCACCTTAGTGAGACCCTTAGCAACTGAGTGAGACCCCGGATTCAAAATAAAAAAAAATAGGACTAGGGGTATAGCTCAGAGGTAGAACACCCCTGGGTTGAATCCCCAGTATCAAATAATATTAAAAATAATAATAAGGATTCTGGACCCAGATCACTACTGCGCACATTTTGTAGGTCTCTTCCTTCAGGTATTTGCTTAATCCATCTGCAAAGGCATCTGCCCCCTTTGGCTCAGAGATGCTGGAAGGGCAAATGAAACAAGGACAGGTAGAAGATGCCTGAGAATGTTCTGAACCCTGCAGAAGAAAAGAGACAGCTTTATATAATAGAAGCATATGTGCCAACCTGGGTACTGTAAAGACCCAGCTTTTAATTACACCCTATTTGCAGAATGTAGTTATGGAGCCACCAAATGAACATAAGGGCAGGTTTCTGTGGGGCCTGATATGACCACTGAAAAGTACTCATTGAAAAGCCAGGCCGTCTCTACCACCGGGGTGCACACCGTGTCTTAGGGAAAACGAAGTGTCCGGCCTTCTCAGGGACCACAGCACCTGGCCCTCCTGGAAAGCAGCTGGCACACCTCTGGTCTTTGTTCTTCAGCCTTAAACTAACGTTGCAGTGACACCTCAGCGATGGGGACTGAGCCCATATTGATTGCGAATAAGGTGATGGGGATGGAGCCGGTATTAATTGCTAGTAAGGGTAGTATTGATTGCTAATAAGAATAAGCTATACTTAGGCAAAACAATAAAATCCTTTTTCTCTGTCTCTAGGCTGTCAGCCTAAAACTCCAGCCAAGGCTGACCTTGTCCACCAGAAGCTGACTGTTAGCCAGGGCCGGAATGTCAGAGCAACTAAAGATAAGATGCGGAACACTGAATGCTGGAATTACAGACATCTGCACTTAGAAGGAAAGAATTATGCACTCTCTCACAAAAGTTTAGACCAAGTTAAAAGATGAAAAAGCAAGCTGCATTGACCCAATATTGATTACTAATAACACAAAATAGTTAAAGCCTTAACGCCTTTATACTTTAAAAAGCTATATTCCTGTGTCTTTCTTTATTACAAAACAGGCTTCAACATAGTAAGTTACTTCTAGCAGATAGAGATAAGGGATGGTGAGACTTACCATAGACATAGATGGACTGTACAGGCTTTAAACTTTAAGGGTAAGCCAGGTGTGGTGGCACACACTTGTAATCCCAGTACTTGGGAGGTTGAGACAGGAGGATCGCAGGTTTGCGGCCAGCCTCAGCTACTTAGTGAGGCCCTCCGCAACTTAGTGAGACCTTGTTTCAAAATAAAGAATAAAAAAAAAAATACGGCTGGAGGTATAGCTTGGAGTAGAATGCCCCTGGGTTCAATCCCCAGTACTGCAAAAAAAAAAAAAAAGAACTTTAAGCGTAAAAATGAACAAAGAACAATGCGGGCTTCTACCATGCAGCCCCCTGACCACTAACTAAATGACACATTTTGATCAGTGATGTCAGACCTGTCTGTCCTTGTGAGGATGAACAAAGAAGGCTAACAAAAAAGGCTTACACAGCAGAGATAACTGGCAGGCCAGCACCTGCTTCTGGTGGGAAAAGAAGACTACTGGTTAGCAGGATAGGAGGGACAAGATAATAAATTCCTATAAAAAGACTGCATTTTTGAAGGCGACAGTGTCTCACTTCTGAGACACTCCATCGCATCTCTCTCTAAAGTGGTACTTTCATTGCTCTGTCCACCCCCCTTATGCCTGTAATAATAAAACCTTGTTTAAGCTTACAGCACTTACGGCCTTTTTTCTAAACTAGCTAAGAACAAGAACCCACAGCAACATCATCTCAAACTGTAACACTCAACAAGGCGGCCGCCACTGCACAGTGAATGGTGGCTGCTCAGTCCACGCAGAGTGCCAGTTTTACACAAATGTACCCTCCTGTGGCAGGAGACTACCCAAGCAGATAGAAGGAAGGAGCCTTTGTTACTCATTGGCCTGGGGGTGGCACACATGCGCATGCTCCCCGGGCAGCTGTTCCTAGTCTGTATTTTCAGTCGCTCTGTGGTCCTTTGTTTTCCTGGAATAATTTCTAGGATAGGAAACTGTTTTGTGTTTTTAAAATTCTTTCTCCCTCTCCCCACTACACCACAGAAAGGCTATTTTTGCAGACCTTCAGAGTTGTTCCAAAGGCACAGCTAGCCAGTTTACCTGAAGACATTTAGGGAAAAGTGGATTTATATAAAGAGGGCTCCCCCACCCCCGACACTGCCAATCACAAACACCCTGCCCAAAGCACTGATATAATAGTGTCAGTGTAGTAATACAATGAGCTTGCTACTGCAGCAAAATTGTGAGAGGTTTGAACTCCCTCACCAGGCTACTCCCAGCTTATAAACTAAGTCAAATAATTTAATTCCTCTCTCTATCCAAACAAGGCTATCATCATCCTATCCTGAAGGAAAATTGGAAGGTTTAAGTCATTGATAGAATGGAAAATATTGAAAAAGCCAAACTATGCCAACAAAAGAGTAAAATCAGAAATCAAGAATAGTGGGAACAACCTCTCACCCTGCACAAGAGTCAACTCAAGATGGATGGAAGACCCGGAACTTACACCCGGAGCTCTGCAATGACTAAAGAAAGCATAGGACCAACTCTCCAACACATAGGCTCTCATAGAGACTTCCTTAAGAAGACCCCCAAAGCTCAGGGAAAAAACTGAGAATCAACAAATGGGATGGATGGCATTAAGTTAAAAAGTTTCTGTGTAGCAAAAGAAACAATCAAGAGTTTGAAAAGAGAGTCTACGGAATGGGAGAAAATCTTTGCCAACTACTCCTCTGATAGAAGACTAATATCTAGAATATACAAAGAATTTTAAAAACTTAACACTAAAAAAAATAACCCAATTAAAAAATGGGCAATTGAACTGAATAAACACTTCTCAAAAGAAGAAATACAAGATTCCCCAGAAAACTGGAAATGGAACCACCATACAATCCAATTGTACCACTCCTGGGTATCTTTCCAAAGGAATTGAGATCAGAATATTATAGTGATACATGTATATCCATATTTTATAGCAGCACAATTTACAATAGCCTAATTATGAAACCAGCCTAAGAGTCCATCAACAGATGAATGAATTACAAAATTATGGGATATACACACAGTAGAATTCTACTTGGCAATAAAGAACAAAATTATATCATTTGCAGGAAAATGGATGGACCTGGAGAACATTATGTTAAGTGAAATTAGCCAGTCACAGAAACGGAAGGGTCATATGTTTTCTCTCATATGTGGAAGCAAGGGTACAGGATACAGGAGGGACTTTAGATAAAGGAGAAACCCCAGTTGAGAAATGTGGGGGTCTAGGGGAGGGTGGGGGGGAACTAATGAAGGAAACATTTCCACTGGTGTTATGTACATATATGAAATTATCAATGCCAATCTCAGTATCGTGTATGAGGAAGGGGAGGGAGCAGGGAGGGAGTTGGGGGAAGCTCACCAAGTGTTGTGTGCATGTATGTCCCTAACACTTTGAACAACATTATGTGAGACTACAATACACCAATAAAATTATATTTTAAAAAAGAAGAAATACAAATGGCCAATAAATATTTTTAAATGTTCAACATCATTAGCAATCAGGCAAATGCAAATCAAAACTATGCTGAGATTTTATCTAACTCCAGCTAGAATGGCAATCATCAAGAATACAAACAATAATGAATGCTGGTAAGGATGTGAGTACATTCTACACATTGTTGGTAGGACTGCAAACTAGTACAACTGCTATGGAAATCAGGATGGAGGTTCTCAAAAGACTAGAAATGCAACCATCATATGACCCAACTATACTACTCTGTGGTATATTTCCAAAAGAATTAAAGTGAGAATACTATAGTGATATATGCATATTCATATTTATAGCAGCACAATTCACAATAGCCAAATTATGGAACCAGCCTAAGTGTCCTTCAATAGATGAAAGCATAAAGAAAATGTAGTATATATACACAATGGAATTTTACACAGCCATAAAGAAAAAAAATGTCATTTGCAGGAAAATGAATGGAACTAGAGAATATGATGCTAAATGAGATCACCCAGTCTCAGAAAGTCAAGGCTTGTGATTTTTTTCCATTGGAAGCTAGAGAGAAAACAGGAAACAAAAGTGACTTCAGATAAATGAGGAGACCAGTAGAATAGTGGAAGGGGATTTGGAGAGGGGCACAGGGAGGGAGAGAAGGAGAAATGATGGAGGAAAGAGTTGGAGTAATACCATGTCCATATATGAAGGTATCACTACCAATCTCACTAACATGCACAGCGGGTGGGGGAGTGGGGCCAGAGCCGAGGGAACCACACCAAGCACTGTGTGCAAGTGTGTTTGTATCACATTGAACCTTACTATGATGTATAATTACAATGCACAAATAAAAGTATATTCATAATAAAAAAGAATAATGGAAACAAACATTCATCTGACCCTGTGTAAGGAAAATTATGTTCACCATGATTTGGGAATATGGAGAATCAGAGGTCTTGGTACTGAGGATCCTGGGAGGAAGCCAGGGACTTATACACATCACGTAGCAAAATGGCTACAATCCAAAGAACAGGCTCCTGGGACCTAGTGTGAGGATTCAAAGGAATCTAAAAGCTTCTTGCCCTCTGTGTTAGAACAAGGAAAGGCTCAATCGCTGCTGAACAGGAGTTATAAATTGATGATGAGCCTTCATGCAGGTCATCAGCCTTGCTTATTTGGAAAACAACTAAATGAAACAACTAAACAACTAAAGAAACTCCTTCACTGTTCTTAGATCAGAGCTTAATGTGCAAAATTAATTACGCTTTGCTGCTGCACTTCCTCAGAGACAATTCCACATGGTGCGGATTCTAGCTCTCATTCAAAGCCCTGTTCTGCGCTGCTTCATGTCACAGATGACGCCAAGGGAAATCCTCGATCTGAACCCCGCTGAACCTGTTCTGCTACTGCAACTGCTTCTACATTTCCCAACATCTTTTTTGGATTTGAGGATTGAACCCAGGGGTGCTCTACTTCTGAGTTACACTGCCAGCCCTGTTTTATTTGTTATCTTGAAACAGGGTCTCGCTAAGTTACCACATGCTGGCCGTGAATCTGTGATCCTCCTGCCTCAGCCTTCTAAGTACTGGGATTCCAGGTATGTGCCACCTCCCATTTTATTTTGTGGGTATGTGGTACTGGGGATATTGAACCCAGGGGCATTCTACCTCTGAGCTACAGCCCCCCAGCCCTATTTTATTTTTATTTTGAAACAAGGTCTCACTAGGTTGATGAGAGTCTCACTACTTGTTGAGGCTGTCCTCGAACCTGTGATCCTCCTGTCTCACCCTCCCAAGTTCTGGAATTACAAGCATGCACCACCATGCCCAGCTTCTTGTTTAGGATAGGGATGCTGGAATTGCCTGGTGATGCTGAAAAAGATGCAACAGAAAATAAAACACAGGCCAGGCATGGTGGCGCACACTTGTAATCCCAGTACTTTGGGAGGCAGAGACTGGAGGATCCAGGTTCGCAGCCAGCCTCAGCTCTCTCTCTCTCTCTTTCTCCCTGTCTCTCTCTCTCTCTCTACTTAGTGAGGCCCTCCGCAATTTCGTGAGACCCGGTTTCAAAATAAAGGATAAAAAAATAGGGCCGGGGGTGTAGCGCGGAGGTAGAACGCCCCTGCGTTCAATCCCCGGTACCGCAAAAAAAAAAAAAAAAAAGAAAAGAAAACACGGAAACTTAGGACTTCCATCAGAAACAACCAAGTGCTGAGTAAACAACTGTCATCAAACTTTTTTTTTTTTGGTACTGCGGGTTGATCCAGGGACATTTAGCTCTAAGCTACACTCTCTGTCCTATTTTATTTTATTTTGTTTGAAACAGGGTCTTGCTAGGTTGCTGAGCGTCTTGCTAGATTGCTAAAGCTGGTCTTGAACCTGAGATCCTCCCGTCTCAGCCTCCCAAGTACTGGGATTACAGGCATGCGCCACCATGCTTGGCTCCATCATCAAACCTTTTAAAGTACTAGAGTTCATAAGTAAGCATAAAAGGTATTTTTTTAACTGTGGGGTGAGAGCTAGGGATGTAGCTCAGTGGTAGAGCACCTGCCTAGCATGCATGAGGCCCCAGGTTCCATTCTCAACACCAGAAAAAAAAAAGTGTGGGTTGGGGTGGGCAAGAGAAAGATTGGAAAAACATAAAAAAGAACACTGAGATGCAATGGGAATCGTAAGCAACAAGCCAACTTGTAAGGTAAGTTTTGCCCTCCCTGTAGGGAGCCTTGTCTCTCAAAACCAAACACAAAGTAGAAGAATTGAACCTTGAACTCTTGATAAGCTGGGACTCTCAAAGGGAAAATTACCCTGCCTCCCTCCCTCCCTTCCTTTTTTTTTTTTTTTTTTTTGCGGTACTGGGGATTGAACCCAGGGGCGTTCTACCTCCGCGCTACACCCCCGGCCCTATTTTTTATACTTTATTTTGAGACCGGGTCTCACGAAGTTGCAGAGGGCCTCACTAGGTAGAGAGACAGGGAGAGAGAGAGAGAGAGAGAGAGAGAGAGAGTGCGCGAGCTGAGGCTGGCCGCGAACCCACATCCTCCGGTCTCCGCCTCCCAAAGTACTGGGATTACAAGCGTGCGCCACCACGCCTGGCCATAGCTGTTTCTTGCATGTCTACTTTGCTACATTGACAGAAAAGAATTCTCTTGAACTGGGAATTTTCTCTACTAGATTTTTCATAAAGATTGATGCGGCAACCCCTCACATTCAGCCATGCACAACCCCTGCCCTGTCGTGATTTAGAACTCTATTCTCCTCCCCGTGACTCTGGGTCAATCCTACGTTTTCCTTCGATTGACAGGATGCAATGGGAGTGACACTGTGACAAGAGTCCTCACAAAGCCAGGAGTGGTGGCACAAGCCTGTAATCCCAGAACTTGGGAGGCTGAGACAGGAGGATCACAGGCTCAAGGTCAACCTCAGCAATTCAGCAAGACCCTCAGAAACTTAGTGAGACCTGGTTTCAAGATAAAAATTTTAAAAGGGCTGGGGGTGTAGCTCAGAGGTAGAATGTCCCGGGGTTCCATCTCCAGTAAAAAAATAAATAGAAAATAAAAATAAATTTAAAAGATAAGCCGGGCATGGTGGCATACACTTGTAATCCCAGTACTTGGGAGGCTGAGATAAGAGGACTGCAGGTTCACGGCCAGCCTCAGTTACTTACTGAGGCCCTCCGCAACTTAGTGAGCCCGTTTCAAAATAAAAAATAAAATAGGGCTGGGGGTGGAGCTCAGAGGTAGAATGCCCCTGGGTTCAATCCCCAATACCTAAATAAATAAAAAAATAAATAAATGATAAAAAGGGCTGGGGGTAGAGCTCAGAGGTAGAATGCCCCTGGGTTCAATCCCCAGTACCGCAAAATGAAAAAAGAGAGACCTCAGTCTCCACAGATAGCTTCTAAGAACACCACTTTTAACATGAAAGACTCTGCAAACAGAGAGGCCCTGCTGTCCATCCCAGCTGAGCCGTGTCTAGCCACCCCACGAACTGAGTGTGGCTGCAGGGAGGAGCCCAGGTGAGACAACTGTATATCCACCCAGCCCACAGACACTGCTAAATCACTACAGTTTTTGTTTTAAGCTAATATTTTTTATGGTGGTTTTGTGCAAAACTAGATAACTAATACCATAAACAATCCTGCATTTAAAATATATAGAAACAAGCAGTCTTCATCTACACAGACCTACTAAAAGAATAAAACACAGAAAATGAGAATCCAAGCATTTCAACCGATGAACTTGATTAATGCACCCCCCTCAGTAAACAGAGAAAACTCTAACACTTCAAACAAAAGTAAATATTCCCTTTTAAAAAGTCTTAAATAAGGCCGGGTGTGGTGGCGCACACTTGTAATCCAAGTACTTTGGGAGGCGGAGACCGGAGGATCCGGGTTCGCGGCCAGCCTCAGCCCTCTCTCTCTCTCTCTCTCTCTCTCTCCTTAGTGAGGCCCTCCGCAACTTTGTGAGACCCGGTTTCAAAATAAAGTATAAAAAAATAGGGCCGGGGGTGTAGCGTGGAGGTAGAACGCCCCTGCGTTCAATCCCCGGTACCACACACAAAAAAAATCTTAAATAAGAAAGTGTTACCAAATAAGAATAAAAATGGCCCCCAACAGAAATAAGACAAAATTTGATTAAAATAAGCAAAGAAATTGTAGCTAACAAAGCTAAGTATCTGCAGATGGTATGATTATAAAGGTGGGCATCTCTAAACTACACACAGATAAGATGTTAGAATTAATAAGGGTTTAGCAAGGTGGCTGAATACAAATTTATTATATGAAATTCAATTCTATTTCTATTCAATAGGAAATGTTGACTTTAGAAAGTCAATACCATTTACAATAGAAATAAGAACTTATGAATAAATCTAACTTAATGTGTAAGCCTTATTATGATAAACTTTAAAGACATTTTAAGCTGGGCATAAAATGGCACACACCTGTAAGCCTAGTACTTGAGGGGCTGAAATAGGAGTATCACAGGTTCAAGGCCAGCCTCAGCAGCTTAGTGAGACCCTCAGCAACTTAGCTAGACCCTGTCTCAAAATTAAAGGGCTGGGGGTATAACTCAGAGGTAGAATGCCCCTGTGTTCAATCCCCAGTACAAAAATAAGTAAATAAACAAACAAATAAATAAATTTTAGGCTATAACACAAGTCATATTCATAGCAGTTGGGAAAGAATAGATTATTCAATAAAAATTGCTGAGTTTCCATGGAGATAAGAAAGAAATCGCATCTCATACCATATACAAGAGTCAATTCCATTTGGGAAGACCAAAACTATAAAAATGTAATATGGGAGAAAACCCATTATACTTTCTAGGTAAGGAAAGATTTTTTTAAATAAAAATTCCATATAAATCATAAGAAAAAAATGAATAATTCCAACAACATTAAGAACTTCTGCCTATCAGAAGACATCATGGATGGAAAAACAAGCCACAAACTGGGACTAAACATGTGTAATATAGATAACCAACAAACGACAACCAGCTAGAATTTTTGAGTTAATAAGAAAAAAAGGCCCCAGTGGCTGCTCTGAAAAGCCATCTTTCCGGAGGAGCGGCCTCGGACTCCATTTTCTCTCCAGTCTCTGAACTCTAAAGGAGGAGGAGGACGTGGTGGAGGAGGCAGAGAATGGAAGAGATGCCCCTGCTAATGGAAATGCTAATGAGCAGAATGGGGAGCAGGAGGCCAACAATGAGTAGAGGAAGAGGAAGAAGGTGGTGAGGAAGAGGATGGAGATGACGACCAGGAGGCTGAGCAGCTGGGGCAAGCAGGCAGCTGAAGATGATGAGGATGAGGATGCTGACACCAAGAAGCAGAAGACCGATGAGGATGACTAGACAGCAAAGCAGGACACGCTAAACTACGAAAGGCCCCGCGACCTACCCACCCTCTACTTCCCGCCTCAGTCTAAACGTGGCCACCTTCAGTAGAGAGGCTCGCCGCCCACGGGCAGTGCCACCGCAGACAAGGCCCGCTCTCCACACCCAACCAAAACCACCACGTGAATTTGCAGCAGGGGAGGAAAAAAGAACCAAAACTTCCAAGGCCCTGCTTTTTTTTTTTTTAAAGTACTTTAAAAAGGAAAATGTATATTTTTTATTTACATTTTATATTTTTGTACATACTGTTAGGGTCAGCCATTTTTAATGACCTGGGTGCTCACACAGCCTTCGGAGGGTTCTCTGTCCTATTTCTTTTTTTTTGCGGTACCAGGGATTGAACCCAGGGGCGTTCTACCTCCGCGCTACGCCCCCGGCCCTATTTTTTATACTTTATTTTGAAGCCGGGTCTCACGAAGTTGAGGAAGCCTCACTAAGTAGAGAGAGAGAGAGAGAGACAGAGAGCTGAGGCTGGCCGCGAACCCTGATCCTCCAGTCTCCCAAAGTACTGGGATTACAAGCGTGCGCCACCACGCCCGGCTCTCTGTCCTACTTCTGAGTGGTGTGACCATGTTCATTATCATCTCAGAAGAGAAAAAAACCTTGTAAAAAAAATCAAAAACAACAACAAAAAATCTTATTCCGAGCATTCCAGTAACTTTTTTGTGTATGTGCTAGCTGTACTATAAGTAGTTGGTTTGGGCCGGGCGTGGTGGCGCACACTTGTAATCCCAGTACTTGGGAGGCTGAGACCGGAGGATCCGGGTTCGCGGCCAGCCTCAGCTACTTAGTGAGGCACTCCACAACTTAGTGAGACCCTGTTTCAAAATGAAGAATAAAAAAAAATAGGGCTGAGGGTGTAGCTCGGAGGTAGAATGCCCCTGGGTTCAATCCCCAGTACCACACACACACAAAAAAAGTAGTTGGTTTGTATGCAATGGTTAAAAAGGCCAAAGATAGCCCGGGCGGTGGTGCATGCTTGTAATCCCAGTACTTGGGAGGCTGAGACAGGAGGATCACAGGTTCAAGGCCAACCTCAGCTACTTGGTGAGGTCCTCCGCAACTCAGTGAGACCCTGTTTCAAAATAAAGAATAAAATGGGGCTGAGGGTGTAGCTCAGAGGTAGAATGCCCCTGGGTTCCATTCCCAGTACCCCTCCAAAAAAGGCCAAAAATAAAAGGTTTCTGTTTTCCCTTTTTTGTCTATGAAGTTGCTGTTTATTTTATTTATTTGGCCTGTTTGATGTATGTGCAAAGCCATATTGTCCAACAATAAACCGGAATTTTCTTTTACTGAGTTGTTCAAACAAAAAAAAAAAAAAGAAAACACAATTTTAAAAGTGTGCAAAAGAAACCAGGCGTGGTAGCACACACCTGTAATCCCAGTACTTGGAAGGCTGAGACAGGAGGATCACAGGTTCAAGGTCAGCTTCAGCAATGTAGCAAGCTCCTCAGCAACTTAGCGAGGCCTGGTTTCAAAATAAAAAATAAAAAGGGCTGGGGTATAACTCAAAGATAAATGCCCCTACATTCAATCCCCAGTAACAATAACAACAACAAGTACAAAAGATATCAAAGGTATTTAACAGAAAACTTAACATGAATGGCCTAACAGCATATAAGAATATTCTCAACCTTGTTAGCCATTTAGTAGCTAAACAGTCAAACCTCCAGGTGATACCAGGTACCACCACCTGGACTGGCAAGAATTAAGGGATCTCTTAGTATGAATGAATGCTGGGGAGGATGTAGCAGAACAGGAACTTGCTAACACTGTCAGTGGGAGCACACGTGACACTGTGACCATTTCAACATCTGCACACCCACATCCTCTCCATCCTTTGATCATCAACCACAGTAAGAAACACTCTTGTAACCCCGCCAGCACACCAGCATGCTTTCAAGTGAAATTCACTTCCAACACTTACCCTTCCTGGTGGGATGTGCTGTGACGTCGGCTACTTCTTCATATGAAAGTCTGCGGTTATACCACTCCCACCTGCGTGTGGACCCAGGGCGCCCGTGCTGCGCAGCCTCCCTGCCCTGGGGGCTGTCTTGGGATGCAGCCTGCTGGGGTTCCATTTGAACACAGAGGCCTTTCTCTTTTGACCTGCGTTTTGCTGCCCTCATTTTCACGTCACATTTCAGCAAGCTGTCTCAGTTCATGACAATGCTTCATACGTTCAAAGAGCTTCTTGATCCGACAGTCTCAGGAGCATGGTTTCTGACATTCTAGGTTCTTCCAGTATTGCCATGGTAACATTTGTGAGGTCTCCCTTTCAGAATCACATCATTTCTCAGCCAGGTGCGGTGTGCTAGCCTGGAATCCCAGTACTTGAGAGGCTGAGACAGGAGGATCACAGGTTTGAGGCCAACCTCTGCAACTTAGTGAGACCCTCAGCAACTTAGCGAGACCCTGTTTCAAAATAAAAAAATCAAAGAGGCTAGGGATATAGCTCAGGTAGAATGGCCTTGGGTTTGATCCCAGTAACACACACACACACACACACACACACGCACACACACACCAGCATTGATTACCTTGATTACCTTGATGTCTACAGTATCGACCTGCTTGTGGATTCCCATTATGCAGCCAAAGAAATAGCTTCATGTTTTCAAAAAGGCCTAGGGAATTATACAGAGTGCCCCTCCCCTTTCCCTCTCTGTTTACCACTGTGCTGATTACTAAAAGATGCCCTGCCTGGTTGAAAACCCTCCCACCCACCTCAGCCTCCTCAGCCTCTGTTATAGAGGCTGGCTGCCTTTTAGTGTTTATTTTTGATGACTTACATACGGATAGTGCCCCACAGTTTGAAAAAACATTTCCCAAGAGAATCTCTTCCAGGATGTATCAGGAAACACATGCAAAAAGGTTCATGACAACCGTCTGTCCTTAGTAGAAAACAATGTAGACTCAACCAAGTACCCACTTTCTGGAAAGGGAGAGTTAAGTATTCATACAATGGACAGTTACATGGTCATGAAAACTGGTGAACAACACAGAGATATGACAATATGGGTGGATAATGAAAACACAAGCCTGGTACAGTGGCGCACACCTGTAATCCCAGTACTTGGGAGGCTGAGACAGGAGGATTGCAGCTTTGAGGCCAGCCTCAGCAACTTAGTGAGACCCTGTTTCAAAATAAAGAATAAAAAAATAGGACTGGGGGTGTAGCTCAGAAGTAGAATGCCTCTGGGTTCAATTCCCAGCAACTCAAAAAAAAAAAAAATTAAAGGCTGTGGGTATAGCTCAGTGGTAGAATGTTCCTGGGTTCAATACTCAGTACCACAAAAAATACTGAAAATAAAATGTTGACTGAGAGTATAAGTAAGTTGTAAAAGACTATATATAATATGCCATTTTTATAACACTCAAAAGCAAGCAAAATGAAATGTTTAGGGAGATATGCATGAGTGATATAGCTATTTAAGATCCCAAAGAAAAGAAATGAAAACCAAATTTAGGACAGTGGTTACGTTTGTGGGGAACCAGGAGAAGGGATTGGGTAGGAAGACACAGGTGGCTTCAACAATAGCAATCATGTTCTGGCTTGTAAATTGAATAGTGATTTTATAAATATTTATCATTATCTCTCATAATTTATAATGTTTGTATTATTATGCATATTCTTATTTTACATAGTTATTATATAATATTTGCTTGTTATTATTATATACTTATAATACCTGCACTTATTTTACTATTATCCTATATAACTTATACTTCCTTTTTTTGTATATATCCTGATTGTTCTACTGACATTTTTGGGTGGCCCAATATCCAGAGACACAATATTGCAATTGGGCCAATTAGTAATCCTAGAATGGCATCATTCAAGTGAAAAGAGTCACATGATTTTCATTTTAAATCAAAAGGTAGAAATGAGCCAGGCACAGTGGCACATGCCTGTAATCCCAGTACTTGGGAGGTTGAGACAGGAGGATTGCAGGTTCAAGGCCAGCCTTAGCAACTGAGTGAGACCCTCAGCAGCTTAGAGAGACCCTGTTTCAAAATAAAAAATAAATAAAAAGGGCTGGGGCTGGGCATGGTGGCACAAACATGTAATTCCAGTACTTGGGAGGCAGAGACAAGAGGATCGCAAGTTCGAGGACAGCCTCAACAACTTAGTGAGACCCTCAGCAGCTTAGAGAGACCCTGTTTCAAAATAAAAAAGGGCTTGGGCTGGGCATGGTGGCACACACCTGTAATTCCAGTACTTGGGAGGCTGAGACAGAAGGATTGCAGGTTCAAGGACAGCCTCAGCAAACTTAGCAAGACTCAGCAACTTAGTGAGACCCTGTTTCAAAATAAAAAAATAAAAAGGACTGGAGGTGTAGCTCAGAGGTAGAAGGCCCCTGAGTTTAACCCCCAGGGCAACCAAAAAAAAAAAAAAAGGCTGGGGATGTATCTTGGAGGTAAAAATACCCCTGGGTTTAATCCCTAGTACAAAAAATGAATAAAATAAAGAAATAAATAAAGCTAGAAATGATGGAGCTTAGAGAGGAAGGCATGTCAAAAGCAGAGTGGTTGAAAGCGAAGCCTCCTGGCGCAGAGTTGGTCCAGCTGTAAAAGGGAAGTTCCTGAAGGAAATGAAAAGCGCTACTCCAGTAAACACATGGTGATAAGAAAGCAAACAATCTGATTGCTGATAAAGAGAAGACGGAAGATCAGCCAGCCACGACATTCCCTTAAGCCGAAGCCTGATCCGGAGCAAAGCCCTGACTCGGTTCTATGGAGGCTGAGGCAGGAAGCTGCAGAAGGAAAGGCTGAAGCTAGCAGAGGCTGGTTGGTGAGGTTTAAGTGGGGAGACCATCTCCCCGACATCGAAGTGCAGGGTGAAGCAGAGCGCTCACGTAGCAGCCACAGCCGGTTACCCAGGAAATCTAGCCAAGATAACTGATGAAGGCGGCCACACTAAACTACAGGTTTTCAGTGCAGGCGAAACAGCTTTCTCTTGGAAGAAGACGCCAGCAAGGCCTTTTGTAGCTGGAGAGATGTCAATGCCTGGCTTCAAAGCTTCACACCACAGGGTGACTGTGTTGTTAGAGATAACGTGGCTGTGCTGTTCAGCCAAGATGTGGTGACTAACAGAATGAGCAGAGGAGTGGTATATGTGTTATAATTAGTTGCATAATGTACAAATGACCAATAAACATGAAAAGATGATCAACATGATTACTCATCAGGGAAATGCACATCAAAACCACACTGAAAGCCAGGCGTGGTGGCGCACGCTTGTAATCCCAGTACTTGGGAGGCTGAGACCGGAGGATCCGGGTTCACGGCCAGCCTCAGCTACTTAGTGAGGCCCTCCGCAACTTAGTGACACCCTGTTTCAAAAGAAAGAATAAAAAATAGGGCTGGGGGTGTAGCTCGGAGGTAGAATGCCCCTGGGTACCGCAAAAAAAAAAAAAAAACCACACTGAGATAACACTTCACACCTATGAGGATGTAGTAGCTAAAATAAAAAAAGACAGAAAATCGACAAGATATAGAGAAATGAGAACTCACATACATTGCTGGGAAGAGTATAAGCGGTGCAGCCGCTTTTGCAATTTGGCAGTTCCTCCAAATGTTAAATAAGCTTAGTAATCCTATGACTCAGCAATTCTGCCCCAGACAACTGACATCATTCACACAAAAACCTGTGCACGGATATTCACAGCAACATCACTTATAACAGCCCCCAAGCAGAAACACACAAGCGCATCAGCTGATGAATAAATGTGTTATATCTGAAAACTGAATACTCGTTGGCAATCGAGAGGAATGCAGTGGTGACATATGCTCCAACGTGGGTGGCCCTGAACACCATCCTGCTAATTAAAGTAATCCAGTCATATCTACATGGAAGACAGATTAGGTGAAACATGGGGCAGCAAGTCAACGGAGTCGATGATGGCGCCCTAGGACTTAGGGAGCTGGTGGTAAGTACTGGGGAATGGCTCTTACTGTGTCTGAGGTTTCTTTTCATTGTAACCAAAATGTTCCCAGACTAGACTGTGATGATTTTGAACAACTTTGTGAATACACTAAAAACTATTGAATGACATATTTCTAGTGGGTGAATCATATGATATGTAAATTATATCTCAAGTTCTTTTTTGTCCAAGAGTGAGCTGTATAATAAAATTAACAAATATTTAATTCACTCTGCTTGGCAAATTTTATTTTGTATCAACTTTTCCTATTTTATCCATGAATACACACTGAATTAGTGGCCTACTTCCTAATTCCCTTGAACTCTCCCACAATCTAGTATGTGAGCCATTAGGTTATCCTTAAACCAAGGTCAAGTTTTCTTTCCTGAATTCTAACCTATTGACACACTCATTCTAAGTCTTACATTGCTCTTCTTAAACAATGAGATTCACAAAATGAATGTTAGAAGCTCCTTGCAAAGTAGATATTTGTTGATTCAATGACTGCTCAGAACTGGATTTTTCTTCCTACTTCATTGGTTTCTGTAACACTAGGTTTTCGAAATCCAGTTAAAGCCTGTGATTTGTGGCCTGAGAGAAAGAGAAAAATAGTTTAGACCGTATTGTGGCAATAATAGTTAATATTTATTGCATGCTTAGTTTGCACAAAGAACATATTTAAAAACCTCACATTTGCTAACTCATTTGAATGTTCACAATCAACCTACAAGATGAATTTTATTATCTACACATTACTAAGGAGGCACAAAGATATTAAATAATTTGCCTAATGTCAAGAAGCAAACAAGTAATGAAGCTGAGATTCTAACTTTAGCAGACTACTTCCAATGCCTTTGGAGACAAGTCAGCAGAAGTCACTGAATTAACCCTTTTCCTACTGCATTACTTAACTGATTAATAAATACTCATAGAATATTCATAGAATTAATAAATATTCATAGAATTAGTGTCTGTTCTGAGAATTGTTATTAAATATCCATTAATAAATATTCATAGTTAGATGCTAAGTACTAACCATACAAAAACAAGCCCAAATAAAAATGAGACAGGACCCCTGGGATTACACAATCTAATGTGGAAGACAAATATACCATCATCAAATAATAAAAATGTAGCATGGCAGGCCTGTGCTAAAGGTCCAAAGTTCGGCTGGAAACAGCAGGTGCACAGTGATGGTGCTGCAGGAGTTGGATAGGGATAAGAAAAGAGGTTGGGTGCTGGAATGTTCACGTTTATTCCAGACAAAAGGAACAACCTAGCCGGGTATGGGGGCACACACCTACAATCCTGTCTAGGCAGGAGGCTGAGGTGGGAGGACTGCAAGTTCAAGCCCACCCTGGGACAACACAGAGAGACCCTATGTCAAAAAAGAAAAAGACAGAGAAAGAAAGAAAAAAACCTGTGGTGTGAGGTGTGAAAGGGAATTGCAAAGTGACATGACAGAGCATGGCATTCCAGAAGGGCCTGGGTGCGGGAGGGCCAGGGGAAGGGCTTGGCCAAAGAAGTGGAGGTCAGATGCAAGGAGCCTCACGCTTCATACCAAGGAGTTCCAGACAAAGAGCAGCCATGTGTCTGGGCGTGATGGAATCCTATTTGCATTTGGAAACGGTAACTGTGAGAACTCTGATGAACAATGGTGCAGACAAAGAAAGCGGGGATTCCAGGAGGTTGTTTTACAATTGATGTAACAGATTAAAAAATAGAAAAGAGCCAGGCATGGTGGCGCACGCCTGTAATCCTACTATTTGGGAGGCTGAGACAGGAGGATTACAGGTTGAGGATAGCCTCTGCAATGCAGCGAGACTCTCAGAAACCTAGCGAGACCCTGTTTCAAAATAAAAAATAAAAAAGGGTTGGGGGTAGCTTGGAGGTAGAATGCCCCTGGGTTCAATCCCCAGTACCACACACACACACAAAAAGGCCTGGCATGGTGGTCCATACCTATAATCCCAGTACTTGGGGGCTGAGACAGGAGGATTGCAGATTTGAAACCAGCTTCAGCAACTTAGATCCTGTTTCAAAATAAAAAATAAGCCAGGCATGGTGGCACACGCCTGTATTCCCAGTACTTGGGAGGCTGAGACAGGAGGATCGCAGGTTCGAAGCCAGTCCCAGGAACTTAGCAGGGACCTCAGCAATTTTGCAAGACTTTGTTTCAAAATAAAATATAAAATCTGTCTGGTGGTGTGGCTTGGAGGTAGAATGCCCCTGAGTACCACCAAAAACAAAACAAAACAAAACAAAACAAAACAAAACAAAACAAAAGGAATTCTTTTTGAGTCCAGAAGTAAAAAATACTCAGCACATAGAGATATATGATTTGAAAGTCACTATAAAAAACATGCAAAAAAAGTCCCATTATAGAACTTTAAGTAAAAAAGAATGCCTTTTGTTTGGATGAGATATCATAAATCAGTCGAATAATTTTCTGACAAAACATCAGAAAATGTTGGGTACAATTTTTTTAAAGCACCTTCTAAACACAGAGCTGAGTAAGCAAGGGAGTGAGGCAAATCGCTGGAAGCTCACAGTGGCGTGGACTTGGGGAAGCAGAGGCAGCCGCCAGGAAATCCTCCCTCGGCTCCACTCAGGTCAGGATCCCCTGGCAGCAGTGTGGACCAGATTCAGCCAGTGTGCTAGGAGCAGAAGAGAGGTGTGCAACTTCTGCATCACTCACGAGGCAAGGAGGCCAGGGCGGTGGCGCACCCGTCATCACAGCTACTTGGGAGGCTGAGGCAAGAGGATCACAAGTCCGAAGCCAGCCTGGGCAACTTAACGAGACCCTGTATTAAAAAAAAAAAATAAGAAGGAAAGGAGGTGTTCTCTGCATTCTCTTTGCTTCTTCCCGTGAGCTGGAAGGCAAATCTACTCCACGCCTCAGCCAGAGGCCTTACGCTCAGACTGGCACAACAATGGTATGAGGAGGCTGGCCTCTGGCGCAGCTGCCCATCAACTCGGGACTGTTCTTTGGACCATCATGTGAATGAGAAATAATCAATCTTGTTTAAGCCACTGTTTGAGTCTCTTAGTAAAATAGCTTTTTATCCTAAGTAACCTGAACCATGCCAGGTAAAACCAGAGAATGCTGTAGGAGACACGGTTACCAAAGATCTGCACTGGGAGTCAGCAGACTTTCTGTCATGGGCCCGGGACAGAGATTGGTTTAGACTCTATAGGTCACATGCTCTCTGTCGCAAAGGCCCAACTCTACCCTTGTAGCTCAGAGGCACCTCAGGCTCAGACACCAGGGGAGCCAGTGTCCAGAGTGCTTCTGACAGAGGCTCAAAAACAGGCTGTGGGTCTGACAGCCCAGCGGCCGGCTTGCCAACCCTTGTTACCATCACCAGAGGAAACAGCGGCTCCTCCGAAGGGAAAGGTAACGACGCTCTGAGAAGCCATTACTCTGAGCTGACTCTCAGAAGGGGCTGTGGAATGAATTCACACGACTCAAGTCCCCTCAGAGTGGGATTGTATTTTAATGTGGTCCTAGGCTGACAGCACTTCTAGGTGCCTGGTAGAAACAAACGCAAAGTCTCACTGAAGGAGCGTATCTTCAGACTCAAAGAATTCCTGAAGATCAGCCCCCATTAAAAAAGCCAGTACTTGGGAGGCTGAGACAGGAGGATCACAGGTTCGAGGTCAGCCTCAGCAATTTAGCAAGGCCCTCAGCAACCTAGCACGAACCTGTTTCAAAATGAAAAGGGCTGGGGGTATAGCTCAGAGGTAGAATGCCCCTGGGATCAATCTCCAGTACTTAAAAAAAATCCAGTTAAGAGTTCACAAACAATAGTCACAAAACAAACAAGGGTGCAGATGAATCACCCTGAACAAATATGAGGAATGAGATTATCAAAAAGTGATCTGGGTGCGGTGGCACATGCCTGTGATCCCAGGACTTGGGAGTTGAGAGACTGAAGGATCACAGGTTCCAGGCCAGAGCGCCATAACTTAGCAAGACCCTGTTTCAAAATAAAAAATACAAAGGGCTGGGGTATAGTCAGTGGTAGAACCCCCTGAAATTTTCCAGGCACACTTTTTAAAGGACCAATTAGAACTCCTAAAAATAAGAAAATTAAATTAAAAATTAAAATTAAGCACATTAGCAAGGCATGGTGGCACACCTCCCAGTATCTGGGAGGCTGAGACAGGAGGACCCCAGGTTCTAGGCCAGCCTCAGCAATTTAGCAGGACCCTGTCTCAAAATAAAAAGTAAAAAGGGCTGCCGTGTAGCTCAGAGGTAAAACGTCCCTGGGATCAATACACAGTACCTCCCCCATTAAAAAAATTGGATTTCCAATAAAGTTATCCTAAGATTAAAAATTTCTAAAGATGGTCCCATTCCGCAAAGACAATAAGAATGGAAAAAGAGGAAAGAAATTGGAAGGAAAAGGTAACTAACTGACTTAGCAGATCAAGGGAGCTAAATTTTAAGCATAAGAATAAAGCCGTTTGTATTTGCAAGTCAGGGGAAGGCGGAACTGAACACAGAATCCACTGGAAAAGAGGTGAAAAAGTCACTTCAAAATGCAGAGAAAAGACGACTACCTTTTTTAATATATATAATTATTTTTTATACTGGGAATTGAACTTGGGGTGGGGGGTTCTACCTCTGAGCAATATCCCCAGACTTTTTTTGTGTATGTGTGGTACTGGAGATTGAACCCAGGGGCATTCTATCCCCAAGCTACACCCCCAGCCCTTTTTATTTTGAAACAGGGTCTTGCTAAATTGCTCAGGCTATCCTCGAACCTGTGATCCTCCTGTCTCAGCCTCCCAAGTACTGGGATTACAGGCATGCCCGATTTTTTATTTTGAAGCAGGGTCTCAGTAAGTTGCTGAAGCTGGCCTCAAACCTGTGATCCTCCTGTCTCAGCCTCCCAAGTACTGGGATTAAGGTGTGCACCACCACACTTGGCTGGCTGCTATCTTTGTAACAAACCATATAGAAATATTTGACTCTTCCCTGTGTGGGGGGAGGGGAGGACTGAGGATTGAACCCAGAGGCACTCTACCTCTGAGCCACCACCAGCCCTTTTTAAAAACTTTTATGTAGCCGGGCATGGTGGTGCACACCTGTAATCCCAGTACTTGGGAGGCTGAGACAGTAGGATCACAGGTTTGAGGACAGTCTCAGCAAGTAGTGAGACTCTCATCAACCTAGTGAGACCCTGTTTCAAAATAGAAATAAAATAGGGTTGGGGGTGTAGTTTAGAGGTAGAATGCCTCTTAGAATGCCTCTAGGTTCAATCCCCAATACCACAAAAAAATAAATAAAAACTTTTATGTTTTGAAACAGGGTCCCATTAGGTTGCTGAGAATTTCTCAAACTTGCTGAGGTTGGTCTTGAACCTGAGGTCCTCCTGTCTCAGCCTCCTAACTACTGGGATTACAGGCATGTGCCACCACATCCAGCTAATATTTGACTCTTTAAGCTATGTCTCTGTGTAATAAAAAGAACTTTAACAAATTTTAACTTTTGTGTGTGTGTGTGTGTATGGTGGTACTGGGGATTGAACTCAGGGGCATTCTGCCTCTGAGCTATACCCCAGCCCTATTTTATTTTTTATTTTGAAACAGGGTCTAAGTTGCGGAGGGCCTCACTAAGTTGCTGAGGCTGGCCTCGAACCTGTGATCCTCCTGTCTCAGCTTCACAAGTACTGGGATTACAAGCGTGAGCCACCATGCCTGGGTTTTTTTTCTAAATTCCAGTTTGTTTATTATTTCTTTATTTATTTGTTTGTGTGTATGTGGTGCTGGGAATTGAACCCAGAGGCATTCTACCTCCAAGCTACATCCCCAGACCAATTTTCTTTTTTGGAAACAGGGTTTCACTAGGTTGCTGGGAGCCTCACTAAATTGCTGAGGCTGTCCTTGAACCTGCGATCCTCTTGTCTCAGCCTCCTAAGTACTAGGATTACAAGCGTGTGCCACCACGCCCGGCTTAACTTTTTAATTTTTAATTTTTTTTTTTTTGCGGTACCGGGGATTGAACGCAGGGGCGTTCTACCTCCGCGCCACACCCCTGGCACTATTTTTTTATATACTTTATTTTGAAACCGGGTCTCACAAAGTTGCGGAGGGCCTCACTAGGTAGAGAGAGAGAGAGAGAGAGAGAGAGG
>PVJS01002166.1:27340-58913 GCA_004027185.1 Glis glis | reverse complement strand
CGCGAACCCAGATCCTCTGGTCTCCGCCTCCCAAAGTACTGGGATTACAAGCGTGTGCCACCATGCCCGGCTTAATTTTTAAGATGGAAATAAATTCTGTTTTCAAAAGAGCAATATAGTCACTGGTGAAATGTCAATTTGGAGTCAAAATATTGATATATAAAATGCCTAAATAATTATTTATCATAAAAATAGGGATGATGACTTTCAATCGGGTATTTTAAATTGTATTTATATATTTTAATTATACATATATACACAATAATTTTAGAAAAATATACAAAACAGCACAATATCAGGCGTATAAAAGTGGCAGCTTTAATGTTTCAATAGATTATTTTAAAAGATTGTATTTAACAAGGACTTGGTCTAGAAGGTCCATTTAAAAGAAGTTTATTTTCAGCCGGACCTGGTGGCACATGCCTGTAATTCCAGTACTTGGGAGGCTGAGACAAGAGGATTGCAGGTTCACAGCCAGCCCCAGCAATTTAGTGAGGCCTTCTGCATTTTAGCAAGCCCTTGTTTCAAATTAAAAAAGAAAGGTTGGGGGGGTCGCTGGGGGCACATGCAAGTCCTCCTAGAAGGGCTTCTTTATAAACTTCTCTTTGACAGCTCCTAGGGTTCAAATGGTGAAAACTGCTCTCTCCCTTTCCAAGGTGGACAGACCCCCCCACCTGCTGGGACAATTGGTTTTGTTCCATGAACTTCTTCATAGGAAACAGTGAGGAAACGTCAAAGATGGACTGCACAATCCAACTCCTGCTTCTTCATAACGCCCTTTTCCTGCCTCCTCCCCCCAGAAATGACTCCTGCCTTTAAAATCCCATACCACTCAGTCCTTACCTTGGTCTAGTCTACTACATCCTTGTAATTTCCCATATAAATGTGACATTGCTCTCAGGGCCTCTGCGAGGTGAGGCACGGACACCAGTGTGTTGCTGCTGCCACAGACAGGGGTCTAAGGCTGTGTCAGGATTGAACACATCTGCTTTCAACCCTGGCCCCATGACTTAACAGCCACGTGCCCTCCAGTTGCTTAAGTTGAGCCGCAGTGCCTTCATCTATAATCTGCAGAGTTCTGCTCCACAGGGCAGTATTGAGATCAAAGAAGGTCAGGTGCATGAAGTGCCCAGAACAGACTGTGCACAGTAGCCAGGGATAAGTGATGGGTGAGGACTTTGAGATTTAAATTAGGCCTCTGATTCAGGAAGCGCGGGCAGGCAGACTGTCACAGGAAGGAGAGGGGAAAGAGGATCCCCAAACAAAATGCCACCTGATAGACTACGAACACCAAACACTTCACAAAACAAACATCCTATCATGATCTTTCTTTCTCTTTTGGGGTACTGGGGATGGAACCCAGGAGCATTCTATCTGCAAGTTATAACCCCAGCCCTATTTTATTTTGAAACAGGATCTTGCTAAGTTGCTGAGGCTGGCCTTGAACCTGCAATCCTCCTGTCTCAGCCTCCCAAGTACTGGGATTACAGGGGTGTGTTACCACTCCCAGCTACATTACAATATTCCTAAAGGCATTGTTCAAATTCACTTATTGCAAGAATCAACTATTTGAGACGAGTAGGACATTAAGTTGGGCTACACCACTTCTTGAAGTACAAGACAAGCTTATTAGGTGACAAAACGCTGGGGCTAACCTGGCCAGTCTCCCAAAAAATCTGGGGTGGAGGACATAATAATGCAAATAACCTTGTAACTACTTGGGATAAAAACACACCTCGGAAATAAAATCAAGATGCCGTTAAATCTAAGAGAAACTGCAAAACCTCGCTGAAGGAATAAAAGGCTTAGCTAGTGTATGCATCAAGCCTGCACAGACTACCAGGTCAATGCTCCCCAGATCACAGTGCTAACATTTTGTGTGAACCCAATCAAAATCTCAATAGGATTTTTAAAAGAAAAATCAAATTTGACAAAATGTGTACTAAAGGTGTGTGTGTGTGTGTGTGTGTGTGTGTGTATACTAAGCCCAGGGGCATTCTATCTCTGAGCTACACACTCCCAGCCCTTTGTTTTGAAACAGGGTTCTCACAGGGTTGTTGAGGGTCTTGCTAAGTTGCTAAACTGGCCTCAAACCTGGGATCCTCCTGTCTCAGCCTCCCAATACTGGGATCCAGGCAGGTGCCACAACACCTGGCTAAAGTTATCACGCAGTTGACTCCAGATGGCTCAAGGGAAAAATATTAATATCCATTAAGAGAGCTCCTGAAAATCATTTAAAAACAGTCCCTAAATAACCTGTTTTTAAAAAAAAAGGCTCTGCGCCAGGCGTGGTGGCGCATACTTGTAATCCCAGTACTTGGGAGGCAGAGACTGGAGGATCCGGGTTCGAGGCCAGCCTCAGCTACTTAGTGAGGCCCTCAGCAACTTCGTGAGACCCGGTTTCAAAACAAAGTATAAAAAATAGGGCCGGGGGTGTAGCGCGGAGGTAGAACGCCCCTGGGTTCAATCCCCGGTACCGCAAAAAAAAAAAAAAAAAAGGCTCTAACATGCAGTTACATCAATATGCAAATAGCGTCTATATATACATATATATCTACTTAAAAGTTCAACTTCACAAGTACTTATTAGGATTGATGATAACTAGGAATATAGAGAATGCTAGGAAATGGGTATTCATACACTCTGGTACGAGTGCATATTTATATAGTATTTCTGGACAGCAATCTGACATTAAAGCACATAATTTAAATACCCTTCCAGCAACTTCTCTTCTTGAATGAATCCCAAAGAAACATTACACATTAACACACAGAGTCATGTACAGTGATACTACAACTTCTTCTGTAAAAGTGAGAGTGGAAAGAACCTAACTGTCCATTAACAGGGGATCACTGGACGTCCACTATGGGACAGGATGTTAAACAAATGCATAAGGGCTGACATGGGAAGATGCTGATGATACATTAAGGGGGGAGCTAGTCACGAAATACACAGATTTTTTAAAACCTGCTGGTTAAAGAAGGATCTGAGAAAGAATGAGAAAATACAAAAATAAGGCTGGGTGTGGTGGAGCACGCTTGTAATCCCAGTACTTGGGAGGCTGAGACAAGGAGGATCACAGGTTCACGGCCAGCCCCAGCTACTTAGTGAGGCTCTAATAACTTTGTGAGACTGTTTCAAAATAAATAATAAAAAGTAGGGCTGGGGGTGTAGCTCGGAGGTAGAATGCCCCTGGGTTCAACCCCCAGTATCGCAAGAAAAAAAAAAATGAGAGAGAATATAAAAGAAAGAGAGAAAAGAAAATGAGCATTTCTGCACACACGTTGAAAAAGGAGCTGCGGTGGTGCACATGCTGTCCAGCCGCTCAGGAGACCGAGGCAGGAGGGTTGCAAGCTCGTGGCCCGTCCGGGCAACTTAACAAGACTCTGTCTCAAAAGTTTTTTAAAAAAGGGGGGAGTGGGGCTTGGAGAGAAAGCTCAGTGGTAGAATGTCCCTGGGTTAAATTTCAAGTACTGCAAAAACAAAACAAATGAAAACAAAACCAAAAATAAAAATGGAAAGTAACAGAAAGGACGTTTTGTAGAAGGGTCTGTAAGCACGCACCCCAAACCTTTAGAGCGGACACTCTGGGGAAGGTGGGATTGGGCCTGTGAGCTGAAGGAGTTGCGCTTTTTACTCACTACTCTTCTACACAACTAAAATGTTTAATGTCTGTAATTTTGAGAAGAAAAAAGTAAGGGACAAAGAACGCACTATCTTGTCTCCAGTCTTGTTTAAGGGGGAGGGGCAAGATCTATAAACTAGTGATAAGGAACACTAAAAACCAACCAAAGAGATTAAAAGAGAAATAATGAAATTACATATCAAGAACAACTATTGACACTTATAAAGATTCAAAGCAACTGACACAATAAATTTTATTGTTTCCATAATAATAGGCTCTAGACAAAGTGAAGACAGTAGAGACAATGACAACACACTTAAACTCCTATCACAATTAATCCATTACAAATTTCCAGTGGTTCTACATATTAAAATGTAAATGTATAAAGGAAAAAAAACAAGAAATATAAATACTCAAGATTTTTTTGCAGTACAATGTCCTTAAAAAAATGTTTGTTGTAACTGTGTAACTCTGACAGTAATTCAAAACACAAAAACCACAGCTTTTTCCTAACCTGCCCCATGATCTAGATCTGGGGATGGCAGCATCATTAGAGAAATACGCAAGAATAAAGACAAGTTTAGTGCTCAGAGACACATTTCCTGATTTTAATGCAAGAAAGCGAATCATTGCTATATGCAGATAAATAAGACAGATGATAACACTTCTATAATCGAACCCAACTAACATTATGCTAAAAATATATATGTGTGTATATAGACTCATATATGCAATCCCTATTTTAGAAAAAAAGGTACCTTGGTGAAAATGATTCTGAAAATATTCACTGATGCACAGTTATGTACAAAACCTTCTCTATAAAAAATTAAGCTATTTTGAATGAAATTCCATTTACATCTTATCTGAAAACTATACGTGAGAGATAAATAGGGCTACCTACTGGCGTCTCTCTGAAATCGTGACTAAGGCAGTTCTCTTTCCAAGGGTTCTTTTACCCTCTCACCACCACTGATCCTACTATAGACAAGCACTACACAGATGCAACTTGACATGCCTACACATTATTATCTGGAGCTCTGTTCGCTGCTAAAATGGGGGAGAGTTTATAGTTGCTACAAAGAATATTTTTTTTCTTAAAATATATTGTTTTTCTATTCCAAGTTAAGCACTTGCTTAAGACAGTAAGAGGCCAAGAAGCCGCTCCATTTGGTGTCAGTATCAATAGCCCTATAAGGAAGAACTCTGCACTGGAATAGCTAGAAAAGTTCTCATTAAAGTAATAGTGCATCCTTCACCTGCATAGAATCGATTTGGCTTAATAGCTCTTTGCCCCCAGAACAACAGTCTGGAGTCCAAATATGCTCCCGAAGGTCCATCTCAGATATGAAAAAGATCTTATAGAAGCAATATGAGAATATATAGAGTAATAAAAACTGTTAAAATCTGTTTGCTGAGTCTGACAGCATTCCTCATTTGGAGTAGATGCTAAAGGTTAAGGTGGAAACTCAAACGGAAAAGACTGGGGGCAATGAAGTTGAGTTGTCAAATATTTATACCAGTAACCATTTAGTAAGTCTTCAAAAGCAAACAAATGAAATGACAGGGCACCTCTAGTTCATCATTCTACAAGCAGTGAGGATTTGAAGCTTTTAGGTGAAAATTGAATACCCTTAGAAAAGGAAACAAACAGTCTGAGGCAAAAGTTGTAGGTCTGCAAATATATATCTTATGTGAACACACAACTGTGTGTATTATTCTGAATATATTTACATACATATTCACAAGATGCCCTGCAGTGTAGCTCAAAAGGCCTTTATCAAGGAACAAACTAACTCTACTCTAGGCCCTAGAGTTTATACCATCTGTATAAGAAACCAATGTGCATATTCACACAATGTCAACCACGTCAACAAATCATTGCTATTAAAACTTGGTTAAATAATAGGCTTTAGGTTAATGGGTTTTTTTTTTTACCAACATCAATCAGTAATATAATCACAACAGTTCTTACATGGAGAACCGGAAATAACAAACAAACCAAAAAACACAACTGTATTTTTAAATTCACAAGAAAAAAGATGTTCAGTATGGCAAACAAAGTTCAAATTCCGGAATAGGGAAAAATATCAAAACTTTATAAATCTCCTGGGATGCAATTTAATTACTGCATCATTAGAAAAATAGACTGAGAATGGACGGTGCTGCCAAGGACTCCTTAGCACATCAACCCTGGATTTATCTTTTTCCTCTTTTGTTCCCAGCTGGAGGTTTCTTCAGCTGAAGGAGTTGTCCTCCTGTTCCAAAACCTGCAGAGGCAGGATTGGACACCCCAAATGTCAAACCAGCTGAGGCCGTGATGCCAGGATTGCTGAAGTTAAACCCAGATGTGCTTGAGCTGCCAAAGCCTTATGTTCAGGGAAGAAAATATTCACATCAGAAGTTAAGTCACAAAAAACAAACATAAAAAACCAGGATGAGCGGTAAACTTCTATCTGAAAGAATGCATAATTTATAAGGGCCCTGCATTTCTAACATGGAACTTCACAGGAAAATAATTTAGCTAACAATTAAGTGGCACCTTGAAAGACAGAAATTACTTTAGCACAAATAACTGAAATCTTCTGAAAACTTCAAGTTGCCAGAAACTTTCCTGTTAATAAATCAAGTACAGTGTCTTCCACCTCAGCCCTACCAAAAACATTTTATTAACAAGTACAAAGAGACCTGCACAGAATCTGGATTGAACCTTGCAATCGCAAACCTTCCAAGAAAGCCTCAACCCAGTGTTCAGGATAAAACGCACCCAAGAGCAGTACTTATTGCATGGTGGCTCTCAAGGACAGCCTCAACAACATACCAAGACTCTCAGCAACCTAGTGAGACCGCTTTTTATTGTGTGTGGTACTGGGGATGAAACCCAGGGGCATTCTATCTCCGAGCTATACTCCCAGCCCTGTTTTATCTTTATTTTGAAACAGGGTCTCACTAAGTTGCGAAGGGCCTCACAAGTTGCGGGGGCTGGCTGAGAACCTGCAATCTTCCTGTCTCAGCTTCCCAAGTACTGGGATTACAAGCGTGCGCCACCATGCCAGGCTTAGTGAGATCGTCTTAAAACAAAAAATAAAATAGGCCTGGGAGTGTACCTCAAGGTAGAATGCCTCTGGGTTCAATCCCCAATACCACACAAAAAAAAAAAAATCAAGTACTATTACTGCTTAGTTAACTAACACAATATTTAGATTATAGTTCTGATACCACTGAATTCTGTATTTTAACTCCACTGGAACTGCTAAATTTTTCCTAAATTTAAAGACATCTTTTACAGTGTTACATCATTATTTGTCATGCTATTTGTCCCTAAGCATTACACTTTAAAACAGACTATTATTTACATTACAGAGTAAATGAAAAGCTGACAGAATTTGGAATTTTCTACTAGTAATGTAAAAAAATTATACCTATTTCAAAAATGGAACAAAGAACCAAATTAATCATCATTTCAAAGACTGGTATTCTTAAAATCAGAGAGACTTGTAACTAAAGAACACCTGTGTGTGTGTGTTTTATATATATGCTTTTATTGGTGCATTGTAGTCTCACATCATGATGTAATTCAGTGATAGGGACATACATGCACACAGCACTCGAACTTCCCCCAAGAACATCTCTTTGGAATAAAAATGGTTATTCTAGATGAATAATGATAAAAAAAAAACTAGGTTGAAATTTCACAATGATGGATTTATTTCTTTTTTGTGTGGAACTGGGGATTGAACCCAGGGACATTCTACCTCCAAAGCTACATCCCCAGCCCTATTTTTTATTCTTTTTATTTTGAAACAGGGTCTCACTAAGTTGCGGGGGGCCTCACTAAATAGCTGAGGCTGGCCGCGAACCCACATCCTCCGGTCTCAGCCTCCCAAATACTGGGATTACAAGTGTGCGCCACCACACCTGGCTGATGGATTTATTTCTGTAATAATAAAGAAAACTTTTTAACCATGAAGTTAGTCAGTAGGGTTCAATGACTTTTTACTTAGTTAAGAAGATATAATTACTTATTCAATCAACTAAGGCTTGTTAGATATGTTTTACACACCTGTCCTTTGGTTCATAAGATAAAGCTGTATAAGTTAGGTTTGCATGCTTCGTCCAGGGAGCAGAAACTGAATCAGGGATCTTTTGGGGTTATTGGAAACAACACTTATACTTTCAAATAATTTGCACCTTTAAATTCGCCTGGAATTCAGGCAGAAACACACAAACCTGCACTAAGACTTCCTGAGGGTTTATTTGTTGTTCCAAATCCAAATGTGGAGGCCCCTGTGGTGCTGCATCCAAAACCAGAGCTAGTTCCAAATCCTAGTGGAAGGGTAATAGAGAAATATACAATGGTACATAAAACACAGGTTAAAGGATACACACAGTAAAACTGAAAATTATTAAAGGTCTAACAAATACAGTGTTGAAAAACATGGCCTTATTAAGGAAATCTATTCCTATGCATAAGACTTTTTAGAAAACAGATTCATCCTGAAATAAAACATATACAACTATTTAGACTAAGTTTATGATCCATCAGTAACTTTTGAAGATTGCCATAAAAATCAAGATTATATTGGTATGTTTTTCACCTAAATGTGCTAGAAATTTTATTGCTCATTCAAATATGATTTTAGATAAAAAGTCATAAACAAATCTATTTGAGGGGTATCTCATTTTGTAAAAAAAAAAAAGTCTAAACTCCTAAGTAAGCATGACATGCATAGCAATGTAAACACTAAGTTCTATAATTTTACTCTGCTTTTTACCAAAACATATTTTGTTAATTAGGAATCTTTACATTGAAAACCTCTGAACTAGGTAACAGTCCATCATTGTATGCCTACTCCTTCACAGTAGATTCCCGCCATACTACCACCAGTGTTAACAGTGAAACACTGGGAGTGGGGACACCACGATTCTCCTCTTGTATTATTTTCACAACTTAAAATATTTTTCATCCTGCAAAGTTCATGAGCAGATTATATATACTTGAAGACTAGTTTCCCAGGTGCTCTACGCAAATAAAGTTCAAATTAAATTCTTTTAAGGTGCATTGTAATAGCTTATTTAAAATATTGAGATTGGCAGTTAACACTTAATCATAATAGCTTATAGGCCTTCCCTCTTGTATTTTAGAAGGAATAAGGGAACTTTATTCATTACATTACAATGTGTTTGTCAAAATACAATGAACTTTCAATTACCCATACCAAAGAATTGTGAGTGCATCTGTATTTAGATCATATGATGTTTTTGCAGAGACTTACCTTTACTAATTAAGTTTTCACTAGTTAATTAAATTGTTAAAATAAGCTCAACTGCTCATGTATACAAGCAAATATGTCCAAAGTGCTTAAAAACGAACAGAAGTCAAACTATTTAATTTATAATAAAATTAATTCCCCACTTAAAATGCTCATTTTCAGGAAGAAAAAAAGACAATGATTAGGAGAATGTATGTCATCTAGAAGTGGATTGGATTCTATTATTAAGATGACTAATTTTTTAAAAATTAAAATTAAGTTTATTAAAACTAAGTAATTCTCAAGTTCATATTTCAACATATTGACTTAAAATATGAATATCCCTACCATTTAGTTTTAACACTTTTTCTATTTACTAATCAGAGAAGATAAAGTGATTCCTTAAGTTCTAAATCTAATACTAGAAAGCAATGATTATGTTTGGAGAATCATTTTTGCCAGATGGAACCTTAACTTCCAAATTAGCAGCAGATCCTCTTAGAAATCATTTTACAGGCTATTATCAATTCATATGTATAATAGTTCAATGAAGTATTAGAAAAATTAAAGTGTACCTCCAAGGTTTGAAGAACCTAAGCCACTTGATTGCAAGCCAGTGCCAATACCTGAGCCGAATGGCGTTCCAAAACTAACTCCCAGAGACGGCTGTGGCCCTGGTATAAAAAAAAAATGGGGGGAAAACAAATTTGCCTTACTCTTTCAAGATTAAAGTTCCTTTATGAAATTATTTTTAAATTGAACAGTGATTACTTTAATAAATTCCATCTATTAAAACTTTGTTTTCAAGATGTCTTTTTGACCTAACTCATCTGTTCCCAAGTGATTCGTCTATCCAAAAAAAAAAAGAAAAAAATTTAAATTAACCTACTCAGAACTATACAATTAGAAGAGGCTTAGCACAATGAAAGATTTAGTTTAATCTACTAAATAATTTAAAATCTTTAGTATCATAAATTATGGTTTAGATTTACTTCAAGAATTATTTTAGATCTTACCACTTGCTTTCTAATAAAAATAGTTGGCATAATTAGTAAAAGTTTTTACTTAAAAAAAAACTCCTTAGTATTAGGGTCAAGTATCAATTGATCAAACAAGACTGACACTAAAGTGGCAAAACTATCATGTTACTTCATAAGAGTAAGTACCCAAGAAACTAGGCATGGTTTCTCATGATACATAAATATATGCAATAAATAGATAAAAAACAAGACAATGTTTTATTTTATTAAATTTATTGTTCATTTTAAAGCAAACCAATTACACAGTAACATGACAATTCCAACTTGTTCACAAAAAGTGATAATTGAGTTCTATTCTTCAGCTCTGCTACATTACACCACTTATCACCTGATTAAATAAGATAGGTAACGAACATTTACAAAGGCACCGCTGTGTACCTTGACAAATTCAATACATTCAAGATTTCAATTCAGAAGTGTCTTCCCAACATTTTGGAAAATGTACTCAGATACAGAACGATTAGTCATCCTTTCCCCATCTGTTAAAGATTTTGGCTGAGTTTGTTTGGCAAGAATAGCATCAAACTTACTAGCCTCTCTTTTTAACTACTTTTTTTTGTAAACTAAGCAGAATACAAAAATCTAAAAATCTCTCATTTGATAAATAATTTATGAAAATTCCTCAATAAATTTCATAGTACAATCTTCAGTCTTGTCTTTTTCAAGCACAGTGATAAGTGCATCTCAAGGTCGAGGGAACGTCAGAGCAATATACATATTCAAATTTAAACTTTTAAAGAAATCAAAGCCTTCAAGTTGTCCAATGAAGAATGAGGTTTGTATATTCAAAAGGTAGTGTAAAATTATAAAGCATTAAAACAACAAAACAAAAACAAAGAACTACATTTTGCTACACTGGAACAAAAACTGGACTTTTCTAATAGCTTCTATCCAAAAAATAAAGAATAACAACTAATAGCAGCCAGAGTTCTTATACTACTATTAAAAAAATAAATTAAAAAAAGATTTAAATTTTTACATCCAGTTTGTGATCAATTCGAGAATATAACACCTGCCTGGCAGCTCTTTTGTAAAATGTTACTATAGGAACAAGAAACTGAGTACATTACTCTTTTATTTCTAACAAAAATAATATGTAGAAAACACAGGTCCAGTTTCTTTAACACTGAGAGACTTAAGTGTCACATGTTAATAGGAGGCACTGCTGGTGGAAGACCCTAAAGAATAATGCACACCACAGCCCTCAGCCTTACACGTCGTAAGAGTTACTAAAATAGCATGCCTTTTGTTGTGTGTGGGTCTGTTTTTAAGAGTAACAGAACAGGTTTTCTAATCATCAAAGTTCAGGATATCAAGAACTCATATATAACAATGACAAGACTTTCCATTGCACAACAGATACATGATATTTTGAGTTTTGTACCTTCACACAAATTTGGAAGGCAACATCATTTATAAAACTAGTAGGCAAATGTATAACATTTTTTAATAGTAAAAACTCACGATAAATATCTCCCATGCCAAAGTATTAGTATATATTACACTCTGGCCACCAAATATATTAGTTTCACTAATAGAAAGCAGAATCTAAATCCTTCAGGCAAAAGTTACGTAAACAATTCAAGTCTGCTTTGAAATCTGGATAGTCATTCAGTGAGAGGCTCTTGGTTCCATAAATAAAATCAAGTTAATAGTAATATATACCAATGATTGCCCAAAGTGAAATCTTCATGTAGAGTAACATTTTACAAAAGTTACCATTTGATATAGACACACACAACAAAATCAAGTTTAGCAGTGTCATTAGATTTTTCAAGAATAAATTCTACTTTCTTAAAAGGAAAACTATACTCACAGGAAAAGGACTAAAGTGCTAATTTTTTAAAAAATAATTTTCCATGATCACTAAAAATGCCTAATGGAATTAGTATGGTTAATTCCTAAGTCATCTTTTAAAATAATTTTTCTTAAAAAAAGAAAAAAGCCTTTCCCCCAGTTTGAAAAATTTTACTCTTACTGATTTAATGGGGAATGTTCCTTTGGTTACTGAATACAACAAAAATCACAAGAAACTAAGATGAAATACTTCAAGTTTCTTATTTAACACTACACTTTAAATGTCCAAACCTTCACGAAAAGCTAGAAAGTGGAAATTCCTAACAAATGTCTCAGTTCTCCTTAAAAACAGCAGCTAAGTCATACGAGAAGTTTCTTATGTAAACATCAAGAACTTTTAAAAGTGTTAAAACACAACAGCAAAACTCAACCCCAGTACACTGCTAAAAAAATCTAACCTAAATTAAAATTATGCTGAAAAGCCTAATCTAAATGTGTTTTTAGGAGGCTTGGGGAGCACTGGTGGACAAGTGTATTTAAAACCTGTCAACATGTAACTTATCCAAGGACTGATGCTCACTTCATACATAAACAGCCTGCTGGGTTTTCAGCCTTCAAAACAACCCTAAATTATACATGCCTAAGCCTGATTGTATACTGTTTTCATTAAAAAAAATTTGGGGGCTGGGGGCGTAGCGCAGTGGCAGAGCATGTGCTTAGCACACACAATGCCCTGGGTTCAATCCCAGCACCACCAAATTAAAAAAAACACCAAACAAAAAACGAAGAAGGATCGGTAAGTTATTTAAGTCCATCCCTCCACCTCTAGGAAAGACAACAGTGAATCTACTTTCAGAAGTCAGCAGTCTAAGTAAAGCTATCTGTTCTGTGCCTGTTTTTATATTAACAAAATCAAGAATCTATAATGCACAACTGGGCGTGGTAGCGTCATGCTTATAATCCCAGTACTTGGGAGGCGGAGACAGGAGGATCACAGGTTCATGGCCAGCCTCAGATACTTAGTGAGGCCCTCTGCAACATAGTGAGACCCTGTTTCAAAAATAAAATAAAATAGGGCTGGGGGTATAGCTAGGAGGTAGAGTGCCCCTGGGATCAATTCCCAGTACCACCCCCCAAAAAAAGCTATAATGCAGATAAAACCAAAGACCCTCTGATAACTCAAACTCCATAGATATCAACAATGGTGTATAAAAATAGTGCACAAGCTCTATCCAGCTTCACCTAGATGGTCTAAAATTTGCTGCTGGTATTTAAAGGGCACAAGGAACAACTCCATGGGTACAAAAAGAAATGTATTAAATAGGCACATAACTGAACAGGCATAAAATCACTACTAGATGATATTTATCTAACAGAGCTCATAGATCTCACAATCACGGAGACATGACTAATAACCAAAATAACTAGCATTCTGAATGGGAAGGCATGAAGGAACAGACTGCAGAGCCTTCAGAGAAACAAAAAGGAACAGAGACGTAATGCAAAGCTGTGTACCACCACTGCTGAACTCCTCAGTTAACTGCAATACTGTTAAGGTTGATAAAAGTTAAGGTTGATAAATTCCAATTCCTGCCACTTGATTAGAAAACCCTTATATAGATTCCGAAATTGCAAGAACACTGAAAGCAGTTAATTTCCACGGGCAAAGAAAGTCACAATATTAACATTCTTTTTTTTTTTTTTTGGCACACTAGGGATTGAACCCAGGGGCATTCTACCTCCGAGCTATACCCCCAGCCCTATTTTTTATTCTTTATTTTTGAAACAGAGTCTCACTAAGTTGAGGAGGGCCTCACTAAGTAGCTGAGGCTAGCCGTGAACCCAGATCCTCTGGTCTCAGCCTCCCAAGTACTGGGATGACAAGTGTGCACCACCACACCTGGCTCAAGAAGTCACAATATTAAAGCATCTGAGCGGAAGGCTCCTGAAGGATGCTGACTCCAAATTAGGCTAATATTCAGAGAGCAAACACCATATCATCTACCTTTGTATCCCCCAATCCAAGCACACAGTAGGCACTCATATTTGTAAAATGAACACATATCTTCATATGTCCACGAGCACAAAACAAATGAGCGAAAACCTACAAATTTCTCAAGACTAGACAGTCTACACAAAAAAGTTAAAACAAAAACCTTGATGGGTGATTTTGCTTCAAGTTTAGTTATTTACTATAAAATATATTCACTTACAGCATAACATTTTAGATAACTGACTTTATTACGCTGGAAATAAACTATACTTAATAAACATTTAACACTTAAACAAACCCACAGATTTATACTGGCTCTAAACAGGGTGCAGTGTCACACGCCTATAATTCCCAGTACTTGGAAGGCTGAGACAGGAAGATCGTGTAGTAGAGGTCAGCCTGGGCAACTTAGCAAGACCCTATCTCAAAATAAGATTTAAAAAAAAGGGCCGGGGGTATGGCTCAGTGGTAGAGCGCCCCTGGGTTCAATCCCCAGTACCACAGAAAAAAGAAAAACATTAATACTGGCTCTAAAAAGTAAACGGGGACTACAGTTGGTCTGATTAGCTGGTTAAACACTCATGAGAACTGGTGGTGATAATTATAGGATTGAGTCTTCAAAGTAAGACTTTTTCCCTTCATAATTTCAGAATACAACTCTACACTCCAGCCCGCCAGAGCTACTAGACAGTGCCTTTGTGAGCCACTATCCCCATGGGTCCAGCCATGGGATGTGGAGGATTTCCCATGGATCCATCCTCCACCCTTTACTGATGGCAAGTCAATTCTGTCATCTTCAAATGTGAAGAACAATTCTTTAAACTGCCAGCAGTAACCAGAGAATGCTTCTCTAACATAGGCAGCCTGAACGCAATCTACACATGTATTATAATTTACTACTGGACTATACAGAATTCTCAAAAAGATACATGCTATAGAATAAATAAGCCTCACTCAAAAATTTATAACTGATTAAAGGAAAAAAATCAATTATCCACTAAACTATATTTTTTTATGTCAAACTTCAGGCTTGACAAAAGAGACTGCAGGAATAAAAACTCCTCATTTCCAAAAGACTAAATGAAACACTGTAAAGGTATGTACCACAGTGTTTCTCTGATGAGACATGGAATTAAACCAAGGGACTAAAAGGATCCGCTTTCCAAGTATCTCACCAATCATTTTCATCCGCTCACCTTCCCAGTTCCTACTTCATGTGCAATCCACTTCTCAAACATCCTCTGGCTCCAGCTACTGTTCTGCTCATTTTGAAAAGGTACAAAGAATTCTAGCATTTATCTTTTTCAAAATTTGGTGTAGAGGACCTATATTTTGTTTCCCATCAACGTACATACAGACAAGCCTACTAAGCTTCAACACATCTTCAGTCAATAAAAACATACTGCATCCTGAATGTGGGTGCTTTGCAATCATTATGTATGAGGAAAATGAGAATGCACCATCTATCAGTATTATATATGAAAAATGCAACATATGGATGGGTTATCTGACTTTAAAACAATAAATGATACAATCACAATTTTAGAATCTAATGGTATTCTTAAATGTAATTCAGTAGTGAAACACCATGGTCTAAAGGGCATTTATAGCAATACAGCGAATAACATTATGTAAATTCACAATATTCAATATCTGATGTATTATTATTGCTAGACTACCCTGTGTTTTTTATCAGGTATGTTTATAATTGTGTCCATCACAATTTTTAGATTGTATTGGAACAGCTATTGATAGAAATTTCTTCAGTGCTCACACAAAAGGAAGACTTATAAAATGCACATAAATGTTCTGCATTTGAACAGTAAGAAGCTATAACTTGAATGCATTCAGACCTGTAGCAGGCTGTTGCTGCTGTGTAAGTGTGGCAGCCATGGCAACGGCTGCTGCGTTTGGCATGGTGCTGAAAGGGGTGGGTCCAGTCGTCACTCTCGGAGCGTTCTGCCACTTCTTAGCTTCTGCTCGCCTGGCTTCAAACACATCTACGGCATCTCCCAAGAACATTTTCCTGTAGCCAAGGTACTGTTCTTTGAGCACCTAAAGAAATGGGGGTGGGGGAGGCTAATCAAGCTCTAGGTTGACTATGATAATATGTGAGTGACTATAACTATGAAATAAGTAACCAAAGATCAAACTCCCGCCTTATCATACATTCCACCGAAACTGCAAATTAGAATGCTAATAATGTACGTTGATATGAGAAATGGTGAGTCTAAGCATTCTGAATATTTATTTCCTAGTGTAGACATAGCGTGTGCCCTGGAAAGGCTCATGGATTCAAAATGTAAAAATGTTTAGAGGTGAAAGAACTGGATAACGACGGTTCTCACTTTATCCATGGTAAGTCCACTGATGAATTAATAAACTGAATGTATATAGTGGTTGTTAACACAGGCAGGCAGGGTGTGGCCTTGGGGGGGTCAAGTACACCCCTCATCCTTTCCCCCTGCTCTCTCTGCTTCCAGCCTCCGTGGTGTAAGAATACCTCTTTGTGCACCCTGCCACTACCACTGCCACTTGGGCTTTGGAACCAGTCCTATGGACCAGAACCTCTGAAACCATGAGCCCCAGTAAACCTTTCCTCCTCTAAGTTATTCTTGTTGGGTACTTTGGTCACAGTGATGGGAAAGCTGACTAAAACATCGATTTCTGCCATACATCTTTACAATATGCTGCCTAAAATATTCTGGCTCCACGAGATTGTTTAAAACAAGTCAGCTAAGCTTTAGGCAAGAAGAATAATATTTAAGTTTGTCATGAAAAAATTTCTCTAAAATGTCCAACTTTCTCATAACCTTTAGATTAAAAGCTAGCACTAAGTATATATTTGTTAAGTATATTTTTTTAAAAAGGAGCCAGGTGCAGTGGTGCACATCCATAATCCCAGTACTTAGGAGGCTGAGACAGGAGGATCTCAGGTTTGAGGGCCATTTCAGTAACATAGTGAGACTCTCAGCAATAAAATAGTGCTGGGGATGTAGCGTGGAGGCAGAATGCCCCTGTTCAATCCCCAATACCATACATACACACACACACACACACACACACACAAGCCTGGGTGACACATGCTAAAATAAGATGTCATACTTCAAGCAAAGAAAGAAGGGAGGGTACAACCAGGGCTTCTACTTTATCAAAACTGTTTGACTACGTGCACAGTAAGGAAGTTTGAGCTTGTATACCCAATCCGTCCTTAACCTTAAAGCCATTAATAGGAATGATTCTATATCATATTAGAATTGTTAAATATTAAGAGCCAGGCGTGGTGGCGCACACTTGTAATCCCAGTGCTTGGGAGGCTGAGACAGGAGGACCCGGGTTCACAACCAGCCTCAGCTACTTAGAGAGGCCTCCGCAACTTACAGAGACCCTGTTTCAAAATAAAGAATAAAAAATAGGGCTGGGGGTGTAGCTCGGAGGTAGAATACCCCTGGGTTCAATCCCCGGTACCACTCCCCCCAAAAAAGAATTGTTAAATATTTTCGTTAAAGATTTGCCTAACTTAGATATATTTTATACCATTTTTTAAGAGATGCCCCATTGTCACATCTCTTACCCTTCTTAACAGAAGTAACTGTTGGGCTCTTTGACAACAGACGCAGCACTCAGAGATCTTACTACTCAGAGTACTCCAAAGTTACTGTCGCCCTTTGCTGGAGATGACCACAGTGAATGCTTCAGTTCCAAACTCTGCTACCTTTATAATGGACTAAAGTGGACGTGCCAAGAACCGAGAATTGGGGAAAATATGATGTCAGAAGGAGAGGATGTGATGCATCCAACATTATCATTATCTCCCTCAAATCACCTCGCTTTTCCTGTGCAATTTTTAGGCACATTTCCATATGAAGTATGGCATTAACATCTCGGAAATTTTAGTTCTAGTTCAGATAATGGGAAATAATGACCTGCCTTGGAGACTTGAGAAAAAAATAGTTTAAAAAAACCTGACATCAGCCATGATTTATATAACTAGTTCCTAAAACTTCCATTTTTTGTGTGTATGTGGTACTGTGAATTGAACCCAGAGGCATTCTACCTCTGAGCTACACTCCCAGCCCTATTTTTTTTTATTTATATATATATTTTTTTGCGGTACCGGGGATTGAACCCAGGGGCATTCTACCTCCAAGCTACACCCCCAGCCCTATTTTTTATTCTTTATTTTGAAACAGGGTCTCACTAAGTTGTGGAGGACTCACTAAGTAGCTGAGGCTGGCCGTGAACCCGGATCCTCCTGTCTCAGCCTCCCAAGTACTGAGATTACAAGTGTGCACCACCACGCCTGGCTCCTATTTTTTTTTTTATTTTGAAACAGGGTCTCACTAGGCTGATGAGAGTTTCACTACTTGCTGAGGCTGTCCTCGAACCTGCAATCCTCCTGTATCAGCCTCCCAAGTACTGAGATTACAAGCGTGCACCACCACGCCTGGCTTAAACTTCTAATTTGTTAATGCCACTAAGGCCTGCCTGAATAAGATAGTTTAACTCTAATTTTGACACTTTATCTAATGAAAACAACAAAAATAACCCACCTGTTTTGAAATTTCTGTAAGAAATGAACAAGTCTAGAACTTAAGTTAGCTTGCTCACTAAACTAAGCTGAAAATAAGGGCTAACATACTAAATCTGACCACAAGACATTCTTTGGTTCCTGGGAATGTACTTAAAAGATGATAAATAAATAAGGATTTGGCCAAAATTTCACACTGCTTATTCAACATAACCTGGAGCTGTTTCATGCAAATCTTGGTCTCATTGCTCTATGATCATGTTACCAAAAACCAGAGAAGAGAAAGTCCATTAATAAACAAATAAAATAAATAAGTAAATCTGTGGTGGGAGTTAAAATACTCCAGAGGAATAAAACAAAGGACCTGGTGTGGGGGATTGATAACTAGCTCCTGATGACAGCTGAAGCTTGGGGAAGCTCCCGAGGCACTCATCAGAGCAGTGCTCTACTTTTGTGTTTATTTGAAAACTTTCATAAAAATTTAGTCACATTTATTTTAGACTGATAAAATTTTCAAGAAAATCTGATAAAAATTCCTCCTTGATAAAAGATTTTCCAAACATCTGATTTAGAGTTTAATATCTGTTAAAGTGAAAGGTCTAAAGTATATTATCATTTAAAAAATGTTATTTACACAAATAACTTCAAAAATCTGTTATCATGCGTCAGATTAAAATAAACAAGAAAATATTGGTAAATATCAAAACCATTGTACACATTTATTTAGACTCAGGTTGGCTGCTTTTAATTTCAAAGGTTTTTCTGAACTACATACAACTCTCATTTAAGAATTTCATTATATTTGCTTGGTTGGTTAGAAAGTATACTTATATTTAACATTTCATTTAATTAAAGTTTAAAAACTAACATTATTACATGAGAGTTAAAATATTCAATGATAAAACACAAAAGGCTCCCTCGACTTAGAAGGAAGAAATATTGCAACCAAGTTTTTCAAGGCACTGGCCAATAAACATTTAAAATACAAATAAAATTAAGTCAGTACAAAACAGTTTTATTTTGTTACTGAGAATGTTTATTTTCTGTAGTGTTGTGTAAAGAGATGGAAGCAATCTAAATGCCCGTCACAGTGGGTGGGCTAAAGGACACCGCACAGAGTGGCTTCCTGCAGGACCACTGTGTGAGGCTAAGGGACTGTGTGCAGTACACACAATGTTGTGTATAGTGGTAAAGAGATGGAAGCAATCTAAATGCCCGTCACAGTGGGTGGGCTAAACGGCACTGCACAGAGTGGCTTCCTGCAGGACCACTGTGCGAGGCTGAGGGACTGTGCGCAGTACACACAATGTCATGCCCACAGCATTACTGAAAAAAAGTTAAAACAACAGATTGTACAAGGAACTTGGATATTTTTCCAAAAAAAAGACTGTATCAATAGTTGTATCTGGGTATGAATGTGGATTATAGTAGTCTTAGTCTTTTCACTTCTATGTAATTTGAACCATTTTTGTAATAAGCATGTTCCCAAATGCACAAATACTTGTGACTATCCAGATACATGAACTGGTAATGAAAACTTACCTTTACATTTTCATGAATAGACTGAAGTTGTGCAGCTAGAGCTACAAATGTTTGATAAATTTTCTGCATAGCCATTGACAAATCTATAAAAGAAAATTATATTACCATATAATAAATGACAATTTTATTTTTCTATTAGGAGTCCAGTTTTTGTACAGTTAATGTGTAAAAGAAATGTGTAACGTGCTTTTTCTACAAATGGAATGTTTCTCTACTCTGATGGCTAGAGAAGACAGCCAACTAAGTAGAATTACATCTACATTAGTAATCTGGGGAGGAAGGGGAAGTCCCTAAGATTTTTGCCCTTGTTAACAGTTACACTTCACAAGAAAGTATTTTACATTTAAATAAAGATTTAATCAAAGACTTTTAAGGAAATTTTCTTAAAGCAGCTTAAGATAACTACTAATAGTTGTATACTTACTGTACAACCACAGTTTAATCTCTCCTACCAATAAAGTAACAGTACTATCAAAAAATTACCATAGTAAGGCTATTACCTTGCGGGGTTATATGTGAATTATTTGCTTGTGAGGCAAGATGGTTTTCTAGTTCTTCAATCTGCTGTCTATACTGCTGAAGCTGCACCTCAAACTGCTGGACCAAGATTCTGAAGTAGCTACAAAAATCAGTTAACAAGTCAGATCCAAATTTTAAAAATATTTTCTTTATATTTAAAATACCAAATAAATGTCCTCTTTTGAGGAAGACCTTTAAATTGGTTTGAGGATATAGTATTACAGATATTCTCATTGAAAAAAAAAACCCAAACACTGTAAATTATCAATGAATTATTATTCCAATCATAGGAGATAAATCCAAATTAAGGGATATGTGCCGGTATTGGAAAATTGCTCCGGTATTGACTTCCAATAAAATGTCAAAGGCAGTCAGAGTCTGGGTGCTATGCAGGGGCTCAGGCAGAGAGGCGGCAGCTTTGCCTGTTACACTTCAGAGCGCCCCCTCCCCTCTCTCTGCCCCTTTGTCCTAATGATTAACCCATAGTAAGAATGTAAAGGCAATTAAAGCCTTTAGCCTTAGAAGCGCATAGAGACTTAGAAGCACCACAGAGACAATTAGAGCCTTTAGCCCTACAAATATATAGAAACAATTAAAAGCCCTAAGATCACAGTGACTCTGCATGGCCGTAAAGATAGCAAGAGCCTTATGCCTGCAGAGATTACACAAAGCTACAATGGCTGTGATCAGTGCCTCTGTTTCTCTCTTATACTTTATGACCCAGTCTTAGTAAACTCCCTGGGTTACTGCAAAGAACCAGTACAGCCCAATACAACAGAGGTAGAAACAAGGTAGATTATTGACCAGAGACAAGGCCAAACCACCTGCCTGAGAAGTTAAGTTACTAGCCCATTGCCTCGGTAATGCTGATAAGAACATACAAATAAGAAAACTGTATTTAAGGGCCAGGGGTGGGGGGGGACAGAGTTCCATTTTTTGGGCTCTCCAGCGTGTCTTCCAGGCACGCCACTTTTCTTCTTTTCCCTTTTTATTTCCTACTGACTTTGTAATAAAAATTAATGTTTAAGCTGTAACCAAGCTATTAGTTTTAATTTCCTAATTCAACATATTTTATTTGAATCGAGGAAAAGAGCTCACAGTGCCCCTTCCACTGCAACAGATATTCTACAAAATAACTTAATAGTCAAGTAACAACATCATCTAAGACAAGGAAAAACTGAGTAACTATTATTAAAGATAGGAAAACACTGCAAGGTGTGATAGCACATGCCTGTAATCTCAGTAGTTATGAGGTTGAGACAGGGGGATGGCACGTTTAAGGCTAGTCTCAGCAACTTAGTGAGACCCTGTTTCAAAATAAAAAATAAAAAGGACTGGGAGCATGGCTTGGATGTAGAACATCATTGGGTTCAATCCCCAGTATCTCTCTCTCTCTCTCTCACACACACACACACACACACACACACACACATGAGATAGGAAAAGATTAAGGAGAAATGACAATACAAATGTGAACCCCCAACAGGATCCTAGAAAAGAAAAAACAAATTTAGTGGAAAAACCAAAATTCCAATAAGGGCCTGTAATTTAGTAAATAATATAGTACAAATGCCAGTTGCCTATTGTCAATAATTATGTAGTAGGTATATGGTATATTAACATTAGGGGAGACAAACTAAGGGCTATTAGGAAATTCTTTGCACTACCATTTTTACAAGTTTTCTGTAAGTCTAAAATAAGTTTAAAATAAAAAGTTAAACATCAAGTACAGCCAGGCATGGTGGCACGCGCCTGTAATCCCAGTACTTGGGAAGCTGAGACAGGAGGATTTCAAGTTTGAGAACAGTCTCAGCAATTTAGCCAGACTCTCAGCCAACTAGCAAGACCCTGTTTCAAAAACGAAAAATAAAACAGGGCTGGGGTGTAGCTCAGAGGTAGAACATCCCTGGGTTCAATCCCCAGTACAAGAAAAAAAAACAGAAAGAGCAACTGTCAAGTACATTTTACAATGGACTACTTATAGTTCTTATACTAACATAAAGAATCTGAATGTTTTTTTATATAAAATGGACAACTGTAAAAAGCTTTTCACAAAATTTGCTCTACTGGAAGTGTGAATAACAAAACAGAGGAGGAATAAAATACTAGAGACAGTCCAGTAAAGCATGCTTCATGCTAATCTGTATAATAGGAATACCACTATTATTTTTTTTTTTTGCGATTGAACCCAGGGGCATTCTACCTCCGAGCTACACCCCCGGCCCTATTTTTTATCCTTTATTTTGAAACCAGGTCTCACGAAGTTGCAAAGGGCCTCACTAAGTAGCTGAGACTGGCCGCGAACCTGGATCCTCCGGTCTCCACCTCCCAAGTACTGGGATTACAAGCGTGCGCCACCGCACCCGGCGCTAACACTATTACCGATTTCCTGATTTGGGTAATTATACTGTTGTGTAAAAGATTATCCTTATTTTTAAGAAATACACACTAAAGTACTTATGCATAACAAGCATTATGTCTGCAAATAACAAACCGGGGGGGGGGGATGTATATGTACATATAGAAGATGAGGAACAAAAAAATGAGAAAAATGTTAAAATGTAGGGGAACTAGTTGGGGTTTCTTCTATTCTTGAAACTTTTCTGTTAGTTTGAAACAATACTATAATAATTTATTTTGGGGGGGTAGTGCTGAGTATCAAACCCAGGGCCTCACACATGCTTCATCTCTAGTGCACAAAACCATAATAAAACGTTAAAAAGAAAAAAAAAGTGAGGGACTAGGAGTCAGAAAGAACAGCATTCAGCCAGGCGTGATGGCGCACACTTGTAATCCCAGTACTTGGGAGGCTGAGACAGGAGGATTATAGGTTTGAGACCAGCCCCAGCAACTTAGCAAGACCCTCCTTCAAAGTAAAAAATAAAATCGGGCTGGGGGTGTATCTCAGAGGTAGAATGCCCTTGAGTTCAATCCCCAGTACAACAAAAAGAAAAAAAAAAGACCACGACTCCATCTCCCTTCTGCATGCCTCTCCTCTTGATCACTAAAACAGGAGTAACAAAAGTTACAGAGGTCTTGTGAAAAATAAATGAAGCACGCAAGGACAGTGTTGAGCACACTTCTTGGCGAATAGGAAGCACTTGGAACATATCGGCTCTTATCATCAGACATAAAACAGATAAAATCTGTACCACCTGTGTGGAAACCAGATGCACATACAAGCTGAGTGTTGAGATTACCAGTATGTTTTTTTTTCTTTTACTTATCTACGTTTTATAATTTTTCTTCCTGAAGAAGTATTAGGTATATAAATAATTAAAAGCTAAGCAAACAAGTGAAAGGGTTAAGCTATATTTACTATGCCCTGTTTAATGACAGGAGTATCACAAAATTATTTTTAACTTAAACATTACTTTTTTGGTGTGTGTGGTATGGGGATTGAACCCAGGTAGATTCTACATCTGAGCTACACCTCCAGCCCTATTTTATTTTTATTTTGAAACAGGGTCTCACTAGGTTGATGAGAGCCTCACTACTTGCTGAGGCTGTCCTCGAACCTGCGATCCTCCTGTCTTAGCCTCCCAAGTACTGGGATTACAGGCGTGCGCCACCACACCAGCTAACGTAAACATTCTAATGTATAAACATTTAATTTGCACTATCTGTAAAATTTAATAAAGTGGAATAAGCCCTGTAACATTTAAGAAGTGTAACTGCATAAGAGCGGATAGAAGTCCAGATCATAGCCTTTACTTACCCTTCACTAAAACATGGAAAATAAACTACCCTCTTAGGGGTTATTAGAAATAAATTTAAAAGTCCATGTCAAGTGCTGATTAACCCAGCCTTTCCACATAGTAAACTAAAAATGTTTAGCTTTATACTATTATTACTGCTCTACTTTCTTAAAATGAGAAACATTTGTTTAGAAAATCCAGTCACTTACTCAGCAGGAGCTGTATTTTCATGTTGAAGCCCGGGCGGTGTTTTCTGAGTTCTTAAAGCTATTTCAGCATTCTTTAACTCCTAATATAACAGAAGTTTAAAAAACAAAATAGCCATTTAAGAGTTAGGCGAAAAATACCAATTCATTCTGAACTGAGACTTCAAACAATACCAGATGGAGGTTCATGGTTTAATATAATATTGTAGCTGGGCTTGGTGGCGCACGCTTGTAATCCCAGTAATTGGGAGGCTGAGACCGGAGGATCTGGGTTCATGGCCAGCCTCAGCTACTTAGTGAGGCCCTCTGCAACTTAGTGAGACTCTGTTTCAAAATAAAGATTAAAAAATAGTGCTGGGGGTGTAGCTTGGAGGTAGAATGTCCCTGGATTCAATCCCCAGTACCGCAAAAAAAAAGAATAAAAAATAGGGCTGGGGACGTAGCTCGGAGGTAGAATGCCCCTGGGTTCAATTCCCAGTACCAACCAAAAACAAAAACTTTAATATACAAATGCAGAAAACACTATCTTAAAAAGAGGCAAGCAGACATAAGAATTTGAAGCTGATCTTGTCAACAATTAACACTTGGGTGCTCACTGTGTGCTAAGTACCATGAGGAAGGCTTCACTTATATTACTTTGGTTACTCCTCAGTAACCCTAAGAAGTAGGTAATGTTTCCTTTTACAGATGAGGAAGTGGAGTTCTGAAGACATAACTTGCCCAATGCTATGTTGTTGAAAGACCTGAGAATTGAATAGAGGCAACTCAATCTCTTCTAAAGCTTACATAAAACCATTCTTATATTTCTTTCTACCATTTCTATCTTCTACCTCTAAGAACTCCTTATTTAAAAAAGAAAATGTAGAGCTGGGTGTGGTGGTACACACCTATATTCCCAGTATTGGGAGGCTGACAGGTTTTGACGACAGTCTCAGCAAATAGCAACCTAGTGAGACCCTATTTAAAAAATAAATAAATAAATAAAAAGGGCCAGGGGTGTGCTGAGAGGCAGAACGCCCCTGGGTTCAATCCCCAATACCACAAAAACAACACTTTGCTTTCAAAAGATTTTGGTCTATACTGCTCCTCACCACAAAACAGCTTTTACTTTTCCCAGGAAGGCTTTCTTTGAAGAAAATGTATTGCTGACTATTTCACTAGAGACTCAGAACTCTTTTCAACTGGTAATTCTCTAGACTCTTGAGTACTAGTTTCTGTAATACTGGAAATAAGAGTAATCACAGATCAAATTTCTTCGATACAGACTATTAAAGTTTTTCTGAACTCAGCTCAGATGCTTTTTCCTTTAGGAAACTTTAACCCGACTCCTTCACCCTCTGCCTGCAAGCTCCACCTGCATCTTTATTTTTTCACCCCCACTGTCTTTTATCAAGCCTGATACCTAACAGGTGTCCCACATAGACTTGAGTGTGGAATCATCCAGTTCCAGAGTTGCAGTGGGTCCTACCATGGTGCTCATTCCTCTGGAGTCAGCCTCTTCCGTTACTCTGCTAGTTATAATTTATGTTTCATACACTTCACATATAAAATTTATAATTTCATGTAATGTCTAATCAGAACCTAAACTTTCTTCTGTCTAAAAGCATAATTAACATTCTTTTTCCTAGAAAGTATCTATTTATTGATAAAAAATTAAAAGTGGGGAGGAAACATGGAAGAATATTTTATTCATATTTAACCAAAGAATTTGTAAGTGACCAGAAAATCTCAAAACAAACACTAAAGTCTTCAAATCCTCTTTAAAAATAATTCTTTACAATAACTATTTTAGTAACATTACTTAAAAGATCATATTCTCCAATACTTGACTTAAAGACACAGAAGCTCCTTTAAAATTTTTACATGAAATAGTACCATTTTACTTATGAGGTACATAACACTCTGATAAGCCCACAGTAAAAAGGCACATCCCAGCCTGGTGGAGTGGCACACACCTGTCATCCCAGTACTTGGGAGGCTGAGACAGGAGGATAGCAGGTTCGAGGCCAGCCTCAACAACTCAGCAAGACCCTGTTTCAAAATAAAATATAAAAAGGGTAGGGGTGTAGCTCTGAGGTAGAATGCCCCTGGATTCAATGACAAGTCTCAAAAAAAAAAAAAAAAACACACAGCCTAGATTGCCATTATAAGATCAAGTATATTTCCTACTTATGATATATAAAACACAAGTAAATCATCTATCATTATTCTTCCTCATTGGCATAGAAAAGAACAATATATTATATTTAACATACATTGCATATTATACCATAGGAGTAAAAGAAATTACTTCTGTTAACTAAGATCTAACCAAGACTAGCAAGTCATCAAATATAGTTATCTACAAAGCATGATATAACTTTTTTTTTTTGGCAGTACTGAGGATTGAACCCAGAGGCATTCTACCTCCAGGCTACACCCCCAGCCCTATTTTTTAATCTTTATTTTGAAACCGGGTCTCACTAAGTTGCAGAGGCCTCACTAAGTAGCTGAGGCTGGCCGTGAACCCAGATCCTCCGGTCTCAGCCTCCCAAGTACTGGGATTACAAGCGTGCGCCACCATGCCCAGCATGATATAACTTTTATTTAATAACTGACAGGTTATTATTTGACTAGGTATTCTAGCTAGTAGGCACTCATATAAAACAAAGTAGTTAAGGCTATAAGCTTTAGAGTTGGATTACCGGGGTCTGAATCCAGGTTCTTCAATTTATTAACAAAGTTCTCTACCTCTTTTCTTATTTTTACAATAAAAAATACAGTACCTACCTGAAAAGGCTGTCATGAAAACTAAACTAGATATAAACTGCTTAGAATACTTGTCTTATACACAAGAAGCACTCAATAAAAACTAGTAATTATGATGATCATAATAATGGCAATGTAAAAGTATATGATGAACTAGGGTTGTGGTTCAGTAGTGGAGCACTTACCTAGGACACGTGAGGCCCTTGGTTCCATCCCAAGCATTCCCCACAACAAGATTAAAAAAAAAAAAAAAAAAAAAAAAAAAAAAAAAAAAAATATATATATATATATATATATATATAAACTATCTGGCTTTCTTACGGTATGTGCGTATATCATCAAACTTTATTACAAAATTCCCTATTTCTATTTTGGGGAAAAAAATCCTCTGGTAAATGGCTGAAAGTTAGTATACCCGAAGCTGGGCCTGGTGGCGCATGCTTGTAATCCCAGTACTTGGGAGGTTGAGACAGGAGGATCGCAGGATCATGGCAAGCCTCAGCTACTTAGTAAGGCCGTCTGCAACTTAGTGAGACCCTGTTTCAAAATAAAGAATAAAAAATTCTGGGGGTGGAGCTCAGAGGTAGAATGGCCCTGGGTTCAATCCCCAATACTGCAAAAAAAAAAAAAAAAAAAAAAAAAAAAAAAGCCAGTATACCTGAGCAGTCTCCACTTTGAGTTTGTCGATATTGAGAGTGTTCCTCTGCAGCCCGCTGGCCGCCAGTGACAGAAGCTGCTTCAGAGCTTTAATATCCTCTTGTACTTTGAGCATTGCTTTGGAAGACATTCTACTAATTTCTTCTTGAACCTGTTTTTGTTCCTTCACAAATTTCCTAAAAAAAAAAAAAAAAATCTGAGATCTTAAAACATATACCTTTGGTTTTCTATGACAAAAAAGTAGACTTAAAATAGGTCGGTCAGAGTCCAAGTGTCTTAAGAAACAAAAACTAAAAATTCATCTATAATTCACACTTTTTTATAGAATGGCAGGTACAGTTTTAATTCTTGTTTTTCTGCTTTTTCTAATTTTTTAAAACATTAAAATTTAATTCAAGTTAAAATGTTTAGGAAGAAGACATGTTCCCCCTAAAATGCACTCTAGAATTCTTCAAGTATTATTTCTCTTTTTCTTTTTTTTTTGGCACTGGGGATTGAACCCAAGGGCTCCGAGCTAAATCCCCAGCCCTATTTTTTATTCTTTATTTTGAAACAGGGTCTCACTAAGTTGCGGAGGGCCTTACTAAGTAGCTGAGGCTGACCACGAACCCGGATCCTCTGGTCTCAGCCTCCCAAGTACTGGGATTATAAGAGTGCGCCACCACACCCGGCTAAGTATTATTTATCTAATTATATTTTAGACTTACTGGAGATTTTCAACATCCTGACAAATGACAGGAGGTAGATTTTCATCCTTCAGTGCCTTACTATCCCTAAAAAAAGTAACAAAAGCATTAGAAACACTGAGATTTTAGAAAATTCGACAACCAAGTTTTCTTAGAATATATGTTATAAGAAAATATAGCAAATGTTCCCCACTTATAGTTTTTGTATGACTTTAAACTTATTCAAACAATACATTTCTTGACCTATAAAATAATTCTGGCAATTTATGACACCAATATTTCTTTTTTTTTTTTTTTGCGGTACCGGGGATTGAACCCAGGGGCGTTCTACCTCCGGGCTACACCCCCAGCCCTATTTTTTATACTTTATTTTGAAACCAGGTCTCACAAAGTTGCGGAGGGCCTCACTAAGTACAGAGAGAGAGAGAGAGAGCTGAGGCTGGCCGCAAACCCGGATCCTCCGGTCTCCGCCTCTGGGATTACAAGTGTGCACCACCACGCCCGGCCCCAATATTTCTTATCTAAAAAGAAAGGCAGCTATTATAAATATACTTAAAAGCATTTAACCAGAGCCAGGTGTGGTGGTGCACACCTATAATCCCAGTACTCAGAAGGCTGAGATAGGAGGATCACAGGTTCAAGGACAGCCTCAGCAACCTAGTAAGAATCCTGGCAACCTAGCAAGACCCTGTTTCTTTTTTTTTTTCTTTTTTGTGGTACTGGGGATTGAACTCAGAGTTCTACCTCCAGGCTATACCCCTAGCCCTATTTTTTATTCTTTATTTTGAAACAGGGTCTCACTAAGTCGCAGAGGCCTCACTAAGTAGCCGAGGCTGGCCGTGAACCCAAATCCTCAGGTCTCAGCCTCCCAAGTACTGGGATTACAAGCGTGCACCACCACGCCCGGCTAAGACCCTGTTTCAAAACAAACACAAAAAGGCTGGGGTATAGCTCCGAGGTTGAAGGCCCCTGGGTCAATCCCCGGCACAGAAAGAAAGAAGGAAAGAGAGGAAAGAAATAAGTTAAACAAAGTCTATAAAATTCTCATAATGAGATGTTCAAAATACATTATTATTTTATGTTTATTATTTTTTTGGTATTGGGGATAGAACCCAGAGGCATTCTACCTCCAAGCTACACCCCCAGCCCGATTTTATTTCTTATTTGGAAACAGGGTCTCACTTGGTTGCTAAGAGCCTTGCTAAGTTGCCATGGCCGACTTTGAACCTGTGATCCTCCTGTCTCAGCCTCCCAAGTACTGGGATTACAAGCGTGCGCCACCATGCCCAGCTACGTTATTATTTTATAACTTCAATTTGTTCTTCAATGTGCACTGGAATGGGAAAGTGTAACTAAGGACGGCTTAAGAGAATCACAATGAGGATAGGAACAACTAAAATGTGTCATGTTGCAATGGAATCATGTGTTAGATTTCATAACCTTAGACCAGTCTCAGTCTCTCTCAGCTTCTTCATGTAAATTGTTAAAGTTTCAGATTTTAGCCGGGCATGATGGTGCATGCTTGTAATCCCAGTTGTTTGGAGGCTAAGACAGGAGGATCGCAAGTTCATGGACAGCCTCAGCAAGTTAGTGAGGCCATCTGCAACTTAGTGAGATCCTGTTTCAAAGAAAAAAAAAATAAGCCAGGCGTGGTGGCGCGCGCTTGTAATCCCAGTACTTTGGGAGGCAGAGACCGGAGGATCCGGGTTAGCGGCCAGCCTCAGCTCTCTCTCTCTCTCTCTCTCCCTGTCTCTCTCTCTCTCTCTACTTAGTAGGCCCTCCGCAATTTCGTGAGACCCGGCTTCAAAATAAAGGATAAAAAAAACTAGGGCCGGGGGTATAGCGCGGAGGTAGAACGCCCCTGGGTTCAATCCCCAGTACCAAAAAAAAAAAAAAAAAAAAAAAAATAGGGCTGGGGTATAGTTCAGAGGCAGAAAGCCCCTGCCTTCAAGACCCAGTACCACACACACATACACACACACACAAAGTTTCAGATTTAGAGCATTTGAGCATTCGGATTTGGGGATTAGAGATGCTCAACGAGTAAATTCTATACAAATACTACAAAATCTAAAAAACTCCAAGTCTGAAAGGCACTGGTTCTAAGCATTTTACATAAGGCATACTCAACCTATAAAAGGCTAAAATATACACCAGATGTTTGTTGAGGAGTGAACTGATCACTTATTTACAAATGCTTTAATATAAGTGAGAAAATATGATTGGTAATAAAATATGACCCTGGCAGCTGGTGATAAAAATAACGATCATCTTCAAATATGTTATATATATGGAAGCTACTGTCTTCACTGCACACATCAGGAAATGAACTAGCACTGGCATGGGAATCTGTGTATATAAATTAATGCTCTAAGGCTGTGGGCATAGCTCAAGGGTAGAGCTTATGCTTAGCCGGCACAGGGCCTCAGGTTCATACCCACTACCAAAAACAAAAATGAATTTTTACTTATTTATGTTATTTGGGGAAATGATAACCATCTTTCTAGAAAGAAACAGTTTCAAAGTTTTTTAACTACTTAAAATGAAAGATCTGACCTTTCATAATCTTTCTACAACATATATTTATTGTTTCATTTTTGATAAGCACTGATTTTAAAATTTCCTTCTAAATGTGTTCCTGGTTCTATTTACTTCCAACTATACCATCTGCCTACAATTTAGTAATACACAACAGTCTTAATTAAAATATCTTAAATTGTAAACTTACTCTGGCCTTGTTCCCGTTTTATCACCTAGAAAATTCAAAAAATTTCATTTAAAAATGGGCAATTTAACCATGGATTCCAAATAGGTTTCAAATTAACACAAATGAAGGTAAATGAAGCATTTCTAGTGTGCCTCCAACACTGTGCAATGAAATGACATGTTGGGAACGTGGAACACAATAGCATCATTACAATGACATCTTCACAGAGAAGCAGACAAGTTAAGTAGCTGGACGGCACCTTCCACTTTCAAGGGTAAGAATCTTTTCTCAACTACCTTTCATAAAGAAATAACCTGTGGGAACCAGTTCATTTTCTTGCCTACCAGTTTAACTCTGGAGTTTTCCCTGACATTTTTTAAAGACCCCATTAGGATCTAATACTGTATGTCCCATCACCTGCACTTCTCCAATCTACCAATCCAGGACTACTTACACCTTCTCATCCACATGAGTACCTTTCCATCATACTCAACAACAACATGGCCAGTCAAGTAGGTGAAACTGCCACTTGTAATTTAGCTAGTATTTCTTTTTTTTTTTTTTTTTTTTTTTTC
>PVJS01002166.1:0-27240 GCA_004027185.1 Glis glis | reverse complement strand
TGTCTCAGCCTCCCATGTACTGGGATCGCAAGTGTGCACCACCATGCCCAGCTAGCTCGTATTTCTTAAGGTACTAATGAGATAAAACATTTTTTTCCAATGTACATCTGACAAGTATTTTTCTTTTTGTGAACTGCCTATTCAAGTGATATGTACATTTTTCTTATCCATTTCTAAGAGCTAGTTCAACATGAAATGTATTAGTTCTCTGTCTTATATACGTATGGTCTCTCACATACATCTATTTCCAAAATTAGATCTATATAAGACATATCTCAATTTCAGAGATGTTAAAATGTGAAAAAACAAGTATTTTAATGTCATTTGCCTTTCATCTTTGAACATGGGGTTTCACTTTTTAACCTCTTTCACCTGATTATAATTTATTTTCCATAAAAATACAGAATATTTCATTGATTCTAAATTTATTTTTCATTTTAATATTTCTAAAATTGGCACCTTCTATAAATGATGTCTTAGATTTGAGACATGTTAATAAAAATGGGGACTTATTTTGTTTTTTCAAATAACTAATCTTTCTACTAATGTAGTGTTTATTTGATACTTCACTTTTATACTACATTTTTTATATACACAAAAAACATGTAAAACTTGGGCTTATTTCTAGATTGCTAAGGACCCCTGATTAGTCTATCTAACTAGATCTGCCTTAATACCTGGACCACTACAAAAGCTTCCTAACAGTTCTCCATGTCAATTCTTACCTTCCTACAATCACTTCCCACACGGCTGTCAAAATGCTCTTAATCATCAAACAAATCTCATCAAATCTCTTTAGCAGATTCCAACCTACCTCAGTAAAATAATAACACTCACTGTGGCATACAAAGCCCTTAATGATCTCTGGAATCTGATCTTTCTGTGCTCTGGCTACATTGAACTTCCACTAGTTCTTCAAAAGGGCCAACCCCCTCCTCGTCTCTAAGCCTTGCTCCGTTCTGTCCCCTTTACCAAATGCTGTATCCTACCACACTCCATCTGGTTAAATTCCACTGCTACTGCAGGTCCAAAGCTAACTAATACAGCTGCTAGAAAAAAAGAGAAATCCTGTAGATGAACAAGAAGAATCCTTTGAAAGACATGACAGATTAAAGGGAACTGGGATGGGGTACATGTGACCGTGTGTATTTATCCTATGTATTCTCTTTGTTTGACTCCAGATGAGACACACTCTAAGAGCAGGATGAGGGGAAAGGGGCAGAGGAAAAGGGAAACTAACTCCCTGCGTTTCACATATTCTTCTCCAAAGTAGAACAAACACCTAACTGAATTACTGACACTGACAGATGCTTCTGATATGTGACATGAGTGAGAATAGATTACAAAATACATGTATCATGATCCCAATCTAAAAATACATACTAATATACACATTAAGGTAGCTACATAAGAAGACATATGCACATACAAATCTACTTATCTATGAAAATAAAACTTTAAATGCTTGAAACACAAAACTTGAGAAATCTTAACAGTAATGCAAACAATCTTAAAAAACTGTACTGCTGAATGTATAACTAGTGATCTTTCAGACATAGGAATTTTGAGTAACCTGCACGTTCTCTAATACTGCTAAAACCTAAAATTATAGTAACATTACTTACTCTTTTTATCTGATGAGCTACTAAAATCTATACCACCAAGGCCTTCATTGCCGGTAGTTGAAGTAGCTGCTGTAGTTCCCAAAGTCAAGCCTAAAGCATTCTGTCCAAGTCCTGCAAACAAACCAAACACCATGTACAATTTCACACAAACACTTTATAACAATTTCCCCTTACTGACCAAAGCACTCAAAAGCTTTAAGTTAAGCCTCATATTTTCTTCATACTTGACTGAGGCAAATAAAAAGAAACAAATCCAGAGAGTGTTTTGAGCAAAGACTGATATCGTGCTTGGATTCAATAGTATATGGTGTTTGGATAATGTGATGTTTCATTATTAAAAGGGCCAGAATGTATCTATTAATTTGATATATGTAATAATTCATTCATTCATTCATTCATTCATTCATTCACTTACTTGCTTACTTATTTGAGTGGTGCTAGGATTGGACCCAGGGGCATTCTACCTCTGAGCTACATCCCTAGCCCTATTTTATTTCTTATTTGGAAACAGGGTCTTGCTAAATTGTTGAGATCCTCACTAAATTGCTGAGGCTGGCTTTGAACCTGTGATCCTCCTCTCTCAGCCACCCAAGTACTGGGATTACAGGTATGCACCATCACGCCTGGCTTTATTTATGTTTATACTTTTTCTATACATACAGTACTTTTCTACTCAGTTGGTATTTATTCACCTGAGTTTATCTTCCAATCATATTTTAGAATTGCATACTTGTAATCTACTGTGAATTTGTAAGATTTGAGCATAATATACATTAAGTATAACTGCATACTCCCAAGTTCTTTTCAGAAAACATATTTAAAAAATAGCCTTCATTAATTTTTTCAAATCTCCCCTTACTTGCAAAAGGAATCAAAAGGACTATAGTTAATGATAAGTCATTAATGCCTACTGAGACAAGTAGCAAAATTTCAAAGCTCTTGTGTTGGTAAACCTGTAATTCTATACATCCATACTTTTTAAGATGCAACAGTTATTCTTATAGGCAAGATGTTACTATTTTAAAAACAACTTGTTTAAACTACTTGTTTAAAAACAAGTAGTTAACAAATGGATAACTGAGAACAGGACTTAATTTTGGCAATGTGTGACAGAAAATAGCTAAATAAATAACTACTATTATAGCAATTAAGTATCCCTCACCCATAAATCCTAAATGTTCTAAGATCTGAAACTTTTTGAGCATCATGCTGATACTCATATAGTGAAGTCTACACAAGTATTCCAAAATCCAAAGCACTTCTGGTCCCAAGCATTTCAGAAAAGGGATCCTCAACCGAAAATACTTTTTAAAAAATTAAATGGAAACTTTAAGTTAACATAAATATAAAATAAGCATTGAGTATTAAATGCCACAAGTCTGGGAACAATCAGAGCACAACTAAAAACTCATTAAGAGACATAAAATAGCTCTCTGCCTCTTCATTTTGTTTCATTTTGCCTCATCTCTATATGAGAGATGTATAAATATTTATCTTGTAAAGAAATATATGCAATAGTCATCTTATAATTTGGTTATTAGAAGGCATGGCAAATATTTACAAAATTAGGAGATAATAACATAAATTAGTATTTGGGAGACCAATGCAAACTTGAACACTATCAATTTCTACAGGTTATTCTGACCCTTTTCCTCCATGGACCTGAACTTCCTTCATCAAACTGATATCTGAATAGAGAACATAAAAGAGTTAGTTTCTTTAATAGAAAAACTCAAGTCATATTCCTTTATATCTACTATATAAATAAGACAACTTCTGAAAGTAAATAGCCATTATAAATTACCTAAGTATTACTGGAAATTCTGTGATTTTTATACATACCAACTTTTCCTAATCTGTAAATTATTAAACAAAAAAAATTTTTTTAGATGGGGTCTCACTATGTTGCCAGGCTGGTTTTGAACTCATGCACTCTAGTGATCTCCCTGCCTCAGGCTCCTGAGTATCTGGGACTATAGGCATGTTCTACCACACCTGGCTAATCAGAAATTCTTACTGTTACACTGCTATGTGAGATAATTACAGAATTTCTTCAAATAACAGGAAAGCTTTTCTCACACACACTCCAAAGCCCTTGTTGGCTTTTCAAAATATAGATTTCTTATACTGGCATTAGCTATAGTTAATACTGAAAACATCTATAGAATTCTTAACATGAGGCAAATCTCATAAGCACGAAAAGGGAAATCAACCTGAGATATAAAATATTAATTTGGCATTGTCAGATGTATTGATACTTTAGCTTTTTTTTTTTTTGCGGTACCGGGGATTGAACCCAGGGGCGTTCTACCTCCACGCCACGCCCCCGGCCCTATTTTTTATACTTTATTTTGAAACTGGGTCTCACGAAGTTGCGGAGGGCCTCGCTAAGGAGAGAGAGAGAGAGAGAGAGAGAGAGAGAGAGAGAGAGAGACAGGGAGAGAGAGAGCGAGAGAGAGCTGAGGCTGGCCGCGAACCCGGATCCTCCGGTCTCCGCCTCCCAAAGTACTGGGATTACAAGCGTGCGCCACCATGCCCGGCATACTTTAGCATTTTTTCTAATGACTATAATAAAATTATTTAACATCTGTGTTTTAAAATATTCCCTTCAAAGCATGCTAAATACCCTTTTCTGACTTCTATATGGAAAACCATTCCTAGAACAGGATTTAAGTTGCTGTATAGTGAAGTTAGGCTATAAATGACTCAAATTTTTTTTCTGGTTTGGGGATGCACCCGAGGCCTTGTGCATGTTAGGCAAGCACTCTACCAGTGAGCCAGGCCCCCAGCTCCTCAAGACTATTTAACTGCCATTTATGAAAACGTTTCTTTGGAAGTTTTCTGATTCTTCAAATAAGCTCTTGTTTCCTTATCTAATTACTCAATATTGAGAAAAAGGAAAATGTATTTCTAAAATATGACAAAGATAACCCAATTATGTATTAAAAAGCAAGCAAATAGATTAAAGAGAAAAAGTGATCTACTCAAAAGGCCAAAATAAAATAAATTTAAATGCAAATACTTATTATCCTGAAGAATAAATACCATCAATTACCTGATGTTGCTGTGTTTGTACTCTGGAAAAGTGAACCTCCTAAACCAGCTAAGGCTCCCCCTAAAGACAGGCCTGTTGAAGCAGTGGTAGTTGTTGCTGTTGATCCTCCCAAATTATTTAGAGTAAATCCTGTGGATGCTATAAAAAATGAGACAGTGACCCTTCACACAGCAACATCACAAACAGCACAGAAAAGCCCAAGTAAACATTTTATAAAAATTGATTTCCATGACAAAATTAGCTTTGTAAAAAGTACTTGCTGAAGATGAAATTATATATACTGTAGAATAAAGAGAAATCGTAGCTTTAAGTCAAAAACCAGTGACAGAAATAAGAGCTCTGAGTCGGGCATGGTGGCACACGCCTGTAATTCCAGTACTTGGGAGGCTGAGACAGAAGGATTGCAGGTTCACAGCCAGCCTCAGCTACTTACTGAGACCCCCCACAACTAAGTGAAACCCTGTTTCAAAATATAAAATAAAATAGGGCTGGGGGTGTAGCTCAGAGGTAGAATGCCCCTGGGTTCAATATCTAGTACCACAAAAAAAAAAAAAAGAAAAAAGAAGAGCTTTTGGGTAATATTAGAATGGTACCAGGTAATTGATTCCAGATAGCAATAGTTTTCCAACCAAGCCACCAATTCCACCTTTAAAATTAAATGAATCCTAAGCTAGGTAAGGTTTACACAAAGTTGTTATTCTTCCCTGTCACAAAATGGCTCCTTGAAAACAAAGCAGGGCCTTACGTGTGGCAGTACTGCAGCCAATGACGTTTATCCGAGGTGCAATTATTGCTCATTGGAAACAAAGGAGCCGGGAGTGCTGGTACACACCTGTAATCCCAGTACTTGGGAGGCTGAGACAGGAGGATCACAGGTTCAAGGGCAGCCTTAGCAGCTTAGCGAGACTGGTTCAAAATCAAAATAAAAAGGGCTGGGGATGCAGCTCAGAGGTAAAATGTCCCTAGGTTCAATTCCCAGTACCAAAAAACAAAACAAATATACAAACAAAACAAAGTAGAATTAACGGCTTCACGTTTTACCTCTTTGCTCCATAAGTCAAGACCATATTCCAAGATGGCTCCTGCTGCATTAATGTCTAATGCTGACTTTTCTACTTTACAAGTCAATCATTTAGTAGGTCAAAATTGCTGAATGATCAAAATAAACATTTCCCAGACTGTACTTATGTTTAATAAAGGTCGATATCTATGTACTCTAACCAAACAAAATTTCCATTTAACCACTGAATGCATTTTCTCCAATTCTGCCTCACCTGCTGGAGTTGATGTCAGAGCAGACGAAAGCGTGAGGCCACTAGCTGAGGTAGAAGTGAGAGGCAGAGCAAAAGGCGTGGCGGACGCTGCAGGTTTACTGAATCCTAAACTGAAGCCTGCTGTAGATGCAGATGTCGTGGCTGGCGTTCCTGTTTTAATAAATAAGTTAGTTAAACCCCATTTTACCTTAGGTGTATATACACTGGTTTCAATCAGGATCCCTACAAGTTTGCGATCTTACTCTACGTCAACAGAAGGATATATGATATATGTGTGAGCAGGGAAAAAATATATATATAAGTTGGGAAATAACTTTTATGGTAAATAAAAGATGGCTCTTTGGGTTAAGAAAAGCAAAAGCAGCCAGGTGTGGTGGCACATGCTTGTAATCCCAGTACTTGGGAGGCTGAGACTGGAGGATCCGGGTTCACCGCCAGCCTCAGCTACTTAGTGAGGCCCTCCACAACTTAGTGAGACCCTGTTTCAAAATAAAGAATAAAAAATAGGGCTGGGGGGTGAATCTCGGAGGTAGAATGCCCCCAGGTTCAATCCCCAGTACCGCCAAAAAAAAAAAAAAAAAAGAAAAGCAAAAGCAACCCCAATCAATGTAATACTGTAACTTCAATTCTATACCTAAATTTACCTAAAATGGTATTTATCTTCCCTCCTTCCTTTCACTCTCAGCAGAAAAATAGTCCCTCTTCTCCAAGACTATGCAAACAGCCATTCTCTAATCGGGAAAATCTCCTGGGTCCCACCTGTCTGTCCCAGCTCTTCCTACACTGCTCTGCTACTCCTCGGCAGCCTTCTCTTATGGATCTCCTGCCTCTGTTCCTGTCTTAAGCGACACTCCCCAAGGCTCCGTCCCTGTTTCCTTACTTCCCAATGGTCCCACAAAGTTTTTGTCAATTCAACTACAGGTACCTGAGTCTAAACCTTCATCTACGTGAATCCGCACTGGCTGGCTCCACCCTGATGTCCCTCTGGACTCTCACATACCCCCACTCCCTCCCCTCACAAAACAACTACACAAACCTTTGCTAAAGCCCCAACTGCCCACCTTGGTCAATTCAATTGTTCAAGCCAAAATCCACGTTTCTTGGACATCCCTTCCTTCCTCTGCATTCCACTAGTTACAAATTCTGTCATTTCTACTTTGGAATTTTTTTCCCCCGGTACTGGGGATTGAACCCAGGGGTGTTCTACTTCAGAGCTAAACCCCCCAGCCCTATTTTTTATTCTTTTTATTTTGAAACAGGGTCTCTCACTAAGTTGCGAAGGGCCTCACTAGCTGAGGCCGGCCATGTACCCAGATCCTCCGGTCTCAGCTTCCCAAGTACTAGGATTACAAGCGTGCGCCACCATGCATGGCTACTTCGGAAATATGTGAGGATGCCTGGATTACTGGCATCCTCAAAAACCTTGATTTAGGCCACTTGTCTCTCAAGAATTATTACACTCTGCCAGTCCTTTCCAACCTCTTAGAAGGAATTATCTCAGTTATCTTAAAAATAACAATATCCTGTGATTGTCTCAACTTAAGGTTCCCATTAGCTCTAGACTGTCTCGAAACTATTCTAAAGACCTGGCACATCATAATTGCCCCTTCTTCTGTTCCCAGCCTGCGCCTCCAATCAGTTCTTCCTACCATTCCCACTTCTGAATCCCAAGCCCAAAAATAAAATGCTTTTCACATTCCCTTGGCTTCTTTTATGTTTGGGCCTTTGCACCTTCTACCCGTCTAGAATAATGTTTCCTGCTCCCTAAACAACCCGATTCTCGTCTTCCTCTGCCTTCCATGGTATCTTTCCTATGTCTATGAGGACATTTATCAGATCACACAAGAACATGTTAATGTACCTGCTGGTCCTTCGCCTCACAAGAGAGCAATACCTTGCTTGTGCACCTAACAGTTCCTGACCTCATCATCATCAGTACTGAACTCAACACTGCAAATACAAGCTAACACAAATGTTCATGGCATTAAACACTCCCAGCCACATAGTTAAAAAGCAACTGAGCCGGGCGTGGTGGCGCACGCTTGTAATCCCAGTACTTTGGGAGGCGGAGACCGGAGGATCCGGGTTCGCAGCCAGCCTCAGCTCTCTCTCCCTGTCTCTCTCTCTCTCTCCTTAGTGAGACCCTCTGCAACTTCGTGAGACCCGGTTTCAAAATAAAGTATAAAAAATAGGGCCGGGGGCGTAGCGCGGAGGTAGAAAGCCCCTGCGTTCAATCCCCAGTACCGCAAAAAAAAAAAAAAAAAGCAGCAACTGTTCCAACAGTATTAAATGAAGAAATGACATGCACTGGGGCTTCTCTTGAAATCGCTAAGAAAAAAGAAGTCAGAAACTATGCTTCCGGATTGCTCTAATCACAAATGAAGTTCCTGCCAGAGGAATGTTTCAAAATCGTATATGGATGGGTTTTATATCCTCAAAAAATAAAAGGAGTCAATTGCTCGCTGTTATAGCCAATGCTATCCAAAACTCTGGTGGAAGCAGATGTGTTTTCTGCTGACAGGCCAATCGCATCGAAGTGAATGAAGTTAGCCAATCCGTAATTGGATCTCAACTGAAGGGCTTTACAACGCCCTTTCATGTTTTTCCTTTTTGCCTTATTGTCACCATTATTTACTGCCATCCAGATTCCCTTAAACATACCACTACAGATACTGTTATTTTGAGCTGGAAGAGAATCAGAAAACTTCCTAGTCCATATCATCATTTTAATTTTTTTTCAGTGCTAGGCATTAAATTCAGAGCCTCACACATGCTAGGCAAACACTCTACCACTATGGTACACCCCTGCCCTACAAAATCATTTCATAGATAACTAAGTGACTGTTAAAGGACTCACAACTATTTAGAGACACAACCAAGGCGTACTCCCAAGATTTCTGGTATGTAGTTTAATGGTTTTTCCACTAAATACTCCTATGACTGAAAAAGTAATGTGAAATAAACTTCCACTTTAAAAACCATCTCTGTATCTAAAATACTTTCCTGAATTGAAAAAGTATAAGTTATTCATTTAAGTATTCAAATACTGAAAGTCTCTGAAAAGTCAACATCTGGTATCTATACTCATCAGTTCTTTTCATACTTTCTTCTATACCCAGGTTCTGTGAGATGTTAGAAAAGAGAAGAGCAAAGCCGGGTGTGGTGGCGCACGCTTGTAATCCCAGTACTTGGGAGGCTGAGACAGGAGGATCTGGGTTTGCAGCCAGCCTCAGCTACTTAGTGAGGCCTCCACAACGTAGTGAGACTCTGTTTCAAAATAAAGAATAAAAAATAGGGCTGGGGGTGTAGCCCGGAGGTAGAATGCCCCTGGGTTCAATCCCCAATACCACAAAAACAAGAAAGAAAAGAAAAGAGCATAAAGATTATTCAATTCATTTCAATTATTTGTAACCACAGAGCTGGGATCTTTCCTCAAAAATTCTTACCAAGAGTTAATCCTGTAGTTAAAGTTGTTGCTATTCCTGGGGGGAAAAAAAGAGAAAAAAAGTTTAAGCATTGATGACCATGGCATTCTTTCAGTTTATTTTTCATAAGGGAAAGACTTAGAGTCACCCTCATGGAGTGATAAGGCTTCTATCAGGACCAACATCTATCACAACATCTGCCACCATAGCCACTCACACTGGTTTTCATATGACAGACTGTATATAATTTGATTAATTAGGGAATAAGGTTTATAAAATATAAATAATCATTGCTTATAACAAAATTAAGCAAAGAGAAAAAAAGCTAATACAAATAGATCACTGGCCCACAAGGCCGTCCCCAGCACGCCCTGGCTGGTCCCTGCTAACTTTCCATCTTCTGGGTGCGGCTGTGAAACTGCTGCACTCACAGCTGGAAGGCCAATGGATGAGGGGCAGCAGAAACCAAGAGGCTCTTCACAAATAAGGAGGCAAACTTGTTAAATGGTCAGCTCCAATGAAACCGTATTCTTTTTAGCTATTAAGTATTAAAAGAAAAATACTTCCTACTATTGAAATGTCCACCAGAAACCTTTAAATTCTTTATTTGAAGAATAAAGAATTATTTTACCACTGAGAAAATTGTTTTCATACAAAAATTTAAAACATCCCTTATGAATATGGATGTTATAGCAAGACAATGCTGACTATCCCATACATGTTAAATTAACTAATGTACCAAATTGATAAAGTTGCTTTAACAACATTTAGTAAGGAAAAACACAGCATTACATAATCTAATGTAAAATTTTAAATCACCTAATTCATTATAATTAAGAAAGGGATCTTTGAGAGAGCAAGAGACAGAGTGCGCACGCACACAAGCACACACGTGCGCACAGCTGTGTATCTTCCCTATGGCTGGGTCTATCAATTGCTCTTTTCCAAATCCTATACCCTTTTCTTCATATTTACCCTTCCTTTTAGTTCTACTACCAATGGCAACCTCTTAAAGAGAGATAAGATGGAAACAAAAAGAAATATTCCAAGCCTACTCCCTGAAAATGTGACAATCCTTCTTACCTGTATTTGCTCCTCCTAGGGTGAACCCAGTGGCAGGCTTAGATGCAAATAGTCCAGTTCCAAAACTAGAAGGAGCAGATGTAGTTGCTGGAGTCCCGGTGCTTCCAAGAGTTCCAAAACTAAGCCCCACAGAAGGGTTGCTTGTTTATTAAAAACAAAAACAACAAAATAAAGTCCACTAAAACCAATATTTACTTAAATAAAATTAACTCTTCATGGTAATTTTCTTTTATATAACATATCTAATACATCTAAGATCCAAAGAGAGGAAACAATAAATTTTCCTTTAACAAAAAAGTTCAAATATGTTTCTGTTCTCTTTAAAAAACAAATCCAAATGTAAATTTATTAAATATAAATATCAGGCTTTAAGGAAAGCACTGCCTACAGCAATTAGGATTTTAGATCCCCAAGGAATCATAAGCAAGGACCGCACACATTCTAATTTGTCAGTTTTGGCTTGAAACCTAGTATATCTTAAAAATGGCCAGAAAAAGCCTTATGAACAGGGGTCATTTTCCTTTTGAAATATGTACAGTTCACATTTCTAAATTCAATTGTTTCCCAATTACTCATATGAAAACGTATGCCCCTAAGTAGTAAAAGTTCCTCTTTCTTAGCCACTGTTCTTTAGGATATTACCATATTCACAGGAGTAGGGAGCATGGTATCTTGCCACAAAAAATGCAAAACTGGGACAGGGTGGAGGGCGTGTGCATGTCCTGGTGAAAATTAAACAACAAGCAAAGCCACCCTCTATCAAGATTATGCGTTCATCAATGGGAACTCTCTGCAGAGAGCTTCTGAAATGCTTACAAGGAGCTGCGGATAAAAACATGAATATGAACAAGTTTACAACTTTTTTTTGTGTGTGGTACTGGGATTGAACCCAGGGACGTTCTACCTCCCAGCTACACCCCCACAGCCCTACTTTATTCTTTATTTTGCAATAGGGTCTCACTAGGTTGCAGAAGGCCTCACAAGTTGCTGAGGCTGGCCAATACCCTGCACTCCTCCTATCTCAGCCTCCCAAGTACCGGAATTACAAGTGTGCACCACCACACCTGGCTAGTTTACAACTTTTTAACTGATCTTATCAAGCTTAAGAAGCTCAAATTTGCCATCTCCAAGTGGGAGGACAAATTATGAAAATGAGCAAAAAATTTTCAGTTTAATACTTAAATATTATGTAGGAGAATTAGCAGGTATTATAACATGCATAACATAATTGGAAATCCCATATACTTCCTTATCTGCCCCTTCATAATGACATAATCACTATGAAAGAACCCAAAGTTACTTAAAAAATCTTAAATTCTCTGAAGTGTTTCAATGTAAGCAGGAGGCCACAGTCCTGTGGCTGGGTTCCAGCACCAGCTCCCCCATGTGCTCGTACTTGTGTGACAATACTTAACTTCTTCACCTGCAAAACAGGCTTAACAGTACCTACATAGTAGGTTTCTTTATAATAGTTAAAAAAAAGTGCAGGGCAAATTCATTCCAATAAAAGTTACTACTGTTATCATTAGTATCATTAGGAATACTTATAAATTCAACATACTATATATAAGACAGTATGTCAGAAATAGCAAAGGAGAACAAAGATGACTAAGGTAATTTCTATTTCAGGAATATGTTGTTTACCAGGGGGATTAAAATAACACAAGTAACTGTAATCCAAGCCAGAATAGTTCTCCAAGTTACTTAGGTTCAGAGGTCATCAATTCCATAATCGCCTCTAAATGCCATTCATTCTTCTGTATACATGGGGGGCCTAAGTGAGGGGCAGCATTATGATTCCAGCATAGGTGTAGAAATATGATTCCAGAAGATGTAGAAATGCGTACCTTCAATAAAGCAGTTTATAATAAGTACCAAATGATGGCAAACAAGAACTAAACAAGGCCGGGCGTGGTGGCGCACGCTTGTAATCCCAGTACTTTGGGAGGCGGAGACCGGAGGATCCGGGTTCGCAGCCAGCATCAGCTCTCTCTCTCTCTCTTTCTCTCTCTCTACTTAGTGAGGCCCTCCGCAACTTCGTGAGACCCGGTTTCGAAATAAAGTATAAAAAATAGGGTTGGGGGTGTGGCACGGAGGTAGAACGCCCCTGGGTTCAATCCCCGGTACCGCAAAAAAAAAAAAAAAAAAAGAACTAACCAATGTGTGGGGCATGGAGATGGAGGCGCTCACAGAGCACAGACTTAAGGTTAGGCCATCAATGCTGCATAGAAAAATGGAAAAGGACTCTCTTGTATATCAGGTTACCACTGACTTAAAAATGTTGTGTGAGCCCCTGAGTATATGAAGGGCAGGAGGGAGGTCAATTAAGGCTGCAAAGTCTCACTCACAATTAAAATAAGGATCTTTAAATACTTAATCGATTGACTCAAAAAGGCATTTTAAGAAACATTATTGTGGAGCACAGTGCCACAAGCCTATAATCCCAGCTACTAGGGAGGCTGCGGCAGGAGGATTCCAAGTTAGAGGCCAGTCTCACCAATTTAGCAAGACCCTGTTTCAAAATAAAAAAAGGCTTAATGTCACTCAGTGGTAGAATGCCCCTGGGTTCGATCCTCAGTATCACAAAAAAGGAAAAAGGAAACATTATTGACTACAATTAAAACTGAGATATACTTGGGAGGCTGAAACAGGATCGCAGGTTCGTGGCCAGCCTCAGCTACTTATTGAGGCCTCCACAGCTTAGTGAGGCCCTGTTTCAAAATAATAAAATAGGGCTGGGGGTGTAGCTCAGAGGTAGAATGACCCTGGGTCCAATCCCCAGTTCCACAAGAAAAAAAAAAAAACACTGCAATAGACAATTTTAAAAAAGCGTACAAATAAACAAAGTGAGAGTTAAAAAGGAATTAGTATATGATGGCTATATGTCCAGATAACACAGAAGGTACAACTAAAAAGAAAAAGCACAAAAGCATTTGGCAACTGGTTGTAGTCTTGACAGTTATCATTATTTTCCATCTACTATGTATACAACATGGGCTAAAAAAAGCGAGTACTTTTAGAACATTTTTTAAAAGAAATATTATTTCTTTTAAATTTTGAAGACATTCCATTAAGAAAATGGTTATTATGTTCCCCTTATTCCCCAACAAATCAGTGATCCTCTTTTTTTAAACTGCTGTTCTGGAAATATACAAAAGATGAACAATGAAAATGATTTTTAGACAATGAATCAAAATATTTATGAAGACAATGTGAAGAGTTACCTAAGACTGAAAATATTACCAAAGAAATACATCAAAGTGAAATCTACTCTCTTACAAAAGGAAAGAAGCAAAAGGAAAATTTCCCCATGGCAGAGAAATTTAGTTAAGAACAAAGGCTACCCTAGGTCTGGCCGATCCTTTACTCAGCCAGTGCTACCTGCCGAGGACTTGACAGAAGGTGCTTGGAAAAGCAAAGTTGCCTCCATAGGTCAGGAATGTTATTTGAACCTCAGCCTGCCGCATGTGGGTCTGAAAGCTAGCGTAATAGCTAACATTAACTGAGCACTTAGCAAGTCCAGACATGATGCTAAATATCTAACATGCTTCTAAGGTGAATATATTATTATATCCCTGTTCCAGATGTACAACTGCAGCAAGGAGGGCAACTCTTCTAAAATGACTTACCTCAAGAGATGGGGCCACCCAGTCTTGGTCTTCCAAACAGCACCCCAACAGACACATTAGACTCCTTTCCTTTTATTACTTTATCCTACTCTTTCTAAAGCCTGAGTAAATTTTTTTAGTTTATTACTAATAACTCATTTATTCACTTAATAAGGGTTTATTAAAGACCTTCTTCTATGCCAGGCACTGTCCTAGGGACTGAGGATGGAGTAAAAAAGAAGACTCACCCTGACCTCAGAAGTTTCCAGACAGCGGGAGACTGTGTCTACTGGAGAGTATGAAAAGGTCTCTCCTATCATGGAGCTTACAGTCTACTGCTGGAGTCTGACCACAAACATGTAAACAATAAATGTAGATAACTGATCACAACTGTGGTAACTGCTGTAAGTACAAGGTACCAAGAATGGACATCTTCCTGGGACTGACAGGTCAGAGGCCTATCTGGGGAGGAGACCACTTGAGTACCAAAACAGAAGCAGGCATTAACTAGGTAGAGTCAAAAATGGCAGAAGCAGCCGGGCATGGTGCTGCACACTTGTAATCTAATCCCAGTACTTGGGAGGCTGAGATAGGAGGATCCCAGGCGCATGGCCAGCCTCAGCTACTTAGCGAGGCCCTCTACAACTTTCTGAGACCATGTTTCAAAAGAAAGAATAAAAATAGGGCTGGGGGTATAGCTCAGAGTTAGAATGCCCCAGGGTTCAATTCCCAGTACCAAAAAAAAAAAAAAAAAAAAAAAGTCAGAAGCATTCTAGGTAGAGGAAACTGCCCTGAAATGGGAAGGGTTGGCCAAGCTCCTCTGAGGAACTGAGAAAAGAACACATTGCTAGAGCACTACTCTTCAAACTAGGATCAGGATTATCAGGAGTATAAAATAAATTTAGGTCATAAGCAGCATTTTAAAAACTGAAATAGCAAAGTGCTTCCAAAGACAGTATCTTTCCCTGAAACTGTTTCAATTGCTTATATGTGTGCATGTACAGGGTATAACTGAAATGTTATTTACTTATTTATTTATTTTTTACAGTGAGTCTGGATCACTGAAATGAAAAGATGGGCCTAAAATGAGCCTGGAATTTCCAGATTATTCTGGGCCTTGAAGACCACAGGAAGATTTATTTTCTTACTTCAACTTAAGGATAGTAGGAAATGATTGAAGGAGCTATGGGATTTTCTTAAATCATTCTGGCTACAATATAGCAAAGACTGATGTAAAAACAGACTTTGAGACAGCAATTGAGACTCCACTGAACTAATCTATGTAGGAGTTGACGGGAGTAGTTTTCACCCAACTCAAGAAAGGTGGTTGGTTGAAAACTGGACAGAAATCAAGAATTATCCTAACAATGTGTCAGCAGACCAGGACTCTTACTTATCTTACCATCCAAAACAGAGCCTAACACAGGAATGTGTTCGAATATTTGTTCTGTGAATGACAAGAGTTTGCAGCAGGGTGCACAAGAAATGAAGATAAACGGAAAATGCAAAAAGCAAAATTATCAGGATTTGCTGAGTAAAAGTGCAGAGTAAGAGAAAAAGGAGTATGGAGGGAAACTCCTAGATTTCTGGCTTGACTGTGTAGTCTGGGGTTCCTCTCCCTTCCCTTTTCTAAGATACATATATTAATGCTGAAGGTATTTCTGCCTTTTAAATTTAGAACTATATGCTTTAAGCTTCGAGAAAATAGCTTATCCATAGAGCACACATCTTGATTTTATGAATGCCTACACCTTGAGATCTAAAAATTAAAGTTCTCATTAACTGGGCACAGTGGCGCACATCTGTAATCCCAGTTATTTTGGAGGCTGAAACAGGAGGATCCCAGGTTGTAGGCCAGCCTCTGCAATTTAGCGAGACCTTGTTTCAAAATAAAAAAGGGCTGGGGGTGTAGCTCGGAGGTAGAGCAACCCTGCGGTCAATCCCCAAAAACGTTCTCATTAAAATAATCTCTCCCTATTATCTTTCCGGATCTCCCCTCATTATATTTTTTTGTCCCCACCTGAACTACTAAGTTGCGCATTAGCGATGAATACATTCCCTATGTTTTGTAATTTATGTAAACGATGTGAGTCATTTTAACATTCTCGCCAACGATATACTAACCTACATATGCTGCAAAAAATTGTCATCAATAAATGCTACAAAAAGTACTTCCTTAAAGACCAGAAAGGCTCTGGTCATGTAGCACAAAGGCTTTTAAAAGCTCGTGAAAAGAAAAAAAATAAATCACGAAATTACAAAAGCACCATGACATCCAAACCTATAATTAATGCGATGAAATCTGAATTGTCAAGAAGAAACTTTTAAATGTCCTCAACATCTTCTATCACTTGTCCCTTTCTGAAAGCGCGCGCACGGTAAGCTATGATTTCATTCATTCGCTCAACATTCATTCTATGCACCATGAAGGCTCGGGAGTGGACCCCAGGCCCCTTCTTACTCAGAGCCCCCTGGACAGAACAATGCCCGAGCCGCCCATGGCTTCGGAGACCCGACGCACACGCACCGCCCGCTCCTCCCGACCAGACGCCGGCTGGGCCCGGGCCGGGGCCGGGGCCGGGGCACGGCGGCGGCGTGGGGGCAGAGTTGCCGGCAGGCCGCCCGGAAGGAAGTGCCATTACCTAGACGCCCCGGTCCCAAAGGAGAAACCGCCGCCGGTGCCCGTCCCGCCCGCGGCCACCGTGGTTGAGCCCGGCGTCCCGGACCCAAAGGAGAAGCCCGTGGACATGGCAGCCCGGGGCTCGAGGTCGTCGGCAAGCTGAACGAGGTCGGGGACTCTCCCCTCGCCTCACAGCCGCGGTGAGCCCGGTAGCATCGCCCTCGCCCCGCCCGGGCCTGGCGGGAACTTCAAGCCGCAGCTGCCGCCGCGCAAGGCCTGGGGGCGGAGCCAGCGCGCACGCGCACACCCGACGTTCGCCGTGCTCCGCACAGGCCGGAAGCAGGCGCGGAGCCGCGCAGGGGACGCTGGGACGGGGGCGGGGCCACGCGCCGCGCAGGGACGGAGGGGCGGAGCCACCGCGCAAGAGCACACCCGACGCTCTCCACGCTCGGGGGCACGCCTGAGACAGGTGCGCTGCCGCGCAGGGGACGCTGGGACGGGGCGGGGCCGCGCAAGGCACCCGGAGATGTGGTGCAGTGGTTCTGCTCTCTCGTTTTTCCCTTTTTTTGTTTTGTTTTGTTTTAGTTCTGGGGATTGAACCCAGGGGCGCTCTGCCACTGAGCTACACTCCCAGCTCTTTTTATTTTTTAATTTGAGCCGGGATCTCGCCAGATTGCCAAGGTTGGCCTCGAACTTGCAATCCTCAACCTCCTTGGGAGTACAGGTGTCGGCCGATCGGCCTCCTCTCTTAAAGGAATAGGCGCCTCGAGTTTAAAACAAACATCTCTCTCCTTTTTTAATTCTGTCTTGTTCTGCACTTTATAGCTGATGCATCTCAATTATTGCTTCTCTGAGAAATAGATCTTTTCTATCAGAGGAATGGCTTGACTTGGTCGCCATGTTGTAAAGCTGCCATTTGTGTAACTGTATTTGTGTACCTGTGCCTGTATTTTTGTAGATTGCATTTCCTAAAAATTGTGAGTGCCAACCCCTCCCCCCTTCAGCCAATGGCATAAAGGTTGTGAGGCTGTGTTCCCACCAATAGAAACACAGCACAGAAGCCCCGAGCTAAAGATAAAACACCCAGTAATTTCCTCCATGTTGTTCTTGTATGCCAGACCTTCCAGGTGACAGGAGCCCTTTTTGCAAAAAGTAAAATTCGCCTTGCTGAACTGCTTTCAACTATGTGTCCTCCATACTTGGGATTGAACCCAGGGGCATTCTACCTCTGAGCTACACCCCCAGCCCTATTTTTTTATTCTTTATTTTGAAACAGGGTCTCACTAAGTTGCTGAGGGCCTTACTAAGTAGTTGAGACTGGCCGTGAACCTGCGATCCTCTGGTCTCAGCCTCCCAAGTACTGGGATTACAAGTGTGTGCCACCACACCCGGCTCTTTTATTTTTTATTATGAAACAGGATCTCTCTAGGTTGTGACCGTCTTACTAAATTGCTAAGGCAGTTTTCAAACTTGCAGTCCTCCTGCCTGTCTCAGCCTCCCAAGTACGGGGATTACAGGCACGTGCCACCATGCCGGATTTCCTGTGCATGCTTTTGAGACCTCCATTTTTGTCCTTGGTGGTGCCATAATTAATTCAACATTGTGAATCTGTAACTTGCTATGTTGTGTCTACATATGAGTTTTTCTTTGTTTATCCCACTTGGAATTTGTTTGGCTTCTTTATTCTGTGGATTGGTGTCTTCTTCCTCCATTCTGAAAAATCTCGGGTTTTAACTCTTCAAATATTACCTTGGCCACAGTCTCTCTCTCTCTCTCTCCCTTTCTCTCTCTCTCTCTCCTTTCTCTCACTCCTATTTTTGTAAAACTGTGCTTAGATTTATGTTAGACCTTTTCACTCGATCCCCCATTTCTCTTAACCTCTCTTTCATATATACAATCTTTTTGTCTCTCTGTATGGCTTTTTGGATATTTTTTCTCATTAACTTCTGGTTTTCTAGTTCTCTTTCTTTTTGTTTTTCCTTTTTGGTTTTTTTTGGGGGGGGTACTAGGATTGACCCTATTTTGAAACAGGGTCTCGTTAAGTTGCTGACTCTGACCTCAAACCTACAATCCTCCTGTCTAAACCTCCCAAGTACTGGGATTACAGGAATGCATCATCAGACCCAGCTCTCTTTTCTTTCCTTTTTCCTACTTTTATTTCTGTATCTAATCTGTTAAGTTCATCTAATGAGTTTTTCATGTCAAGTTTTGTACAGTCTTCCCTTTGTATCTGTTGGTGATTGGTTCCAGGACTCATGAAAATCCACGTATACTCAACTCCATTATATGAAATGGCATGATATTTGCATATAACCTACATATATCCCACCATATGCTTTAAACGATTTCTATGATTAGAATACCTAACAGTGTAAATGCTGTATAGTTATACTGTACTGTTTAGGAAATGATGACAAGAAAAAAGTCTGTACATGTTCAGTACAGACCCATTTTTTTATTGGTTGTATTACTATTTTTAATATTCTTTTATTGGTGTATTGTACTCTTTCATCATAATGTAAGTTCAGAGTGATAGGGACATACATACACACAGCACTTGTGAACTTCTCCACACCTCCCTTTCTACTCTTCCCTTCCCCATACATGATACTGAGATTGGCATTGGTAATTTCACATATGAATATAATGTTAATGGAAGTATTTACTTCATTAATTCCCCCCATACCTCTTACATCGCTCCACTAGGGTTTCTCTTCCATTATCTAAAGTCCCTTTTGTATCCCAATTACTCCCTAGCTTCTACATATGAGAGAAAACATATGACCCTTTACTTTTTGTGTCTGCTAATCTCGGCATAATATACTCTAGATCTGTCCATTTTCCTGCAAATGACATAATTTTTTATTCTTTATTGCTGAGTAGAATTCCATTGTGTGTATATCCCATAAGTTTGTAATCCATTCATCTGTTGGTGGACACCTAGGTTGGTTCTGTAATTTGGCTATTGTGAATTGTGCTGCTATGAACATGGGTGTGCATGTATTGCTGTAGTTCTCTGATTTCGGCCCCTTTGGAAAGATACCCAGGAGTGGTATAGCCGAATCATATTGTGGATCCATTCTTAGTTTTCTGAGGAACCTCCACACTGATCTCCATAACAGCTGCATTAATTTGCAATCCCACCAACAATGTATAAAGTTCCTGTTTCCCCACATCCTCGCCAGCATTTATTGTTGTCTGTATTCTTGATGATTGGGGTTAGATGGGATCTCAGTGTAGTTTTGATTTGCATCTCCCTGATTGCTAATAATGTTGAACTATTTTCATATATTTATTGGTCATTTGTATTTCTTTTATGAAGAATCTATTTAATAGTTCAATTGCCCATTTCTTGATTGGGTGTTTTTTTTTTTTAGCATTAAGTCATTTAAGTTCTTTGTATATTCTAGATATTAGCCGTCTATCAGGAGTAGTTGGCAAAGATCTTCTCCCATTCAGCAGGCTCTCTCTTTAGACTCTTGATGGTTTCCTTTGCTGCACAGAAACATTTTAAATTTAATGCCATCCCACTTACTAATTTTTTTTTTTTGCGGCATTGGGAATTGAACCCAGGGGCATTCTACCTCCTGGCTACACCCCCAGCCCTACTTTTTTTATTCTTTATTTTGAAACAGGGTCTCATGAAGTTGCGGAGGGCCTCACTAAATAGCTGAGGCTGGCCGATCTCCGCCTCCCAAGTACTGGGATTACAAGCATGTGCCACCATGCCCGGCGAGCTTAGTTGTTTTATAAACTAAGTCTGATAATTATAAAACTTTATTGACATGTTATTCCTGCTAGTTACCTAGAGTATTGTTTCCTTTTGTGTTATTTTTATTGTGACTTTAATTTTCCATGGAAATTTAATTGTATGACTTATTGGAGGCCTATTACAGAGGTATGTTCTACCAAAATGGATTTGTGTTTGCTATAGTAAAGTTCCTAGGCACTATTAATCTCAACCACTTGAACTATATTTACAGCTTGAAGGTTTTTGGATCCCATAGGTGACATGAATCCAGTTATAAATGTGCCCAATGGTCTCATCATGGCTGTGATATTGCCAAGACAGGCAGTCCCCCACCCCAATCTCAAGGCAAATTTCCTTGCAGTCATGGTGGCTGGATTGGTTGTGTCCTTCTGACTCTGGCTTTATGCAGGGAGAGTCTCCCAGTAGATTCTCCATCCAAAGCAAGCTCTACACTTTGACTTCTGAACTTTGTGTCTTGGAAGGACATCAAAAGATATTAAATTCCCCCTGATTTTGAAATGGCCTCACGAAGCATCAACTTTCATGTCCTACTTACGTCTCTGGGTGTATTAGTTAACTTTTTATTGCTGTGAGCAAATTATCCAACATGGACAACTCAGAGGAGGAAAGATTTATTCAGGCTCACAGTTTCTGAGGTTTAGTCATGGCTGGCCAGCTCCAAGGCAGATCCATTATGGCAGCAGGATGTGGCAGAGGAAACCAGAGCTCAATTCATAGCGGCAGGAAGCTGAGAGAGGGAGGAGGGGACCAGAGACAGATAAAGTCCCCAAGGCCACACCCCCAGGGACCTACTTCATCCAGCCATGCCCCACCTCTGAACCTGAACCTTCCTGCATTGGGAACTATGCTTTCAACACACGAGTTTGTCTTTTCTTTTTTGGTGTTACTGGGGATTGAACCCAGGGTCATTGTACCTCCAGGCTACACCCCAAATCCTTTCTTTAATTTTTTGTTTTGAAATAGGGTCTCGCTAGGCTGCTGAGAGTCTTGCTATGTCCTCAAACCCGTGATCCTCCTGTCTCAGTCTCCTAAGTACTGGGATTTCAAGCGTGCTCCACCATGCCTGACTTCACACGGGCTTTTTGAGGGACATTCCAAACGCATTTTGCATTTGTAAGGTCTCACTATCTTGCCCGTTATTTGATGTTCGATAAAATCTTATTTAAAATTTTGTTCATTATTTTAGGTTTTCCAAGCAAGGGTGATTTTTCTAGCATATCGCATTACCACAAATGGAACTTTAATATGGATTTTGAAAAGCAAATCAATGCAGAATAGTTGTTAAGAATGCAGACTCTGGAGTCAGACTGTCTGGCTTCGTATCAAGAATCCAGGCTTCGTTGTGTGATACTCAGCAGGTTCTTCATTGCATTTCACTTCTCTTTGAAATGAGGCAGTAATAGTATTTTTCTCATGATACAGCTAAAATACTTAGTATACCGTCACCTGATAATCACTTGGTAAATGTTAGCTAACACATTGTGATTGTCTCAATGAGAATTGGTGAGAGAGAAAAGTGACAAATGTCAAGAAATGAGAAGAGGGAGGATGACTTGTATGGGAATGGGTAGGCTAAAATTTTGAGGGAAAATGAGATAAAAAGAGGTTTCACTAAGAATGCTTTGCTGTATTTTATGCAGTGTAATTTGCCTTTTTCTGGTTTCTCAAGAGATCTTCAGTAAAGACCTACTTTACTTTTCAAGTGTGTTTTTCAGAACAAGGTGTGTGTGTGTTCTCGATGTGATGCTATACCAAGACTGGTTTCTAGGTGGCTCAATCTTATTCTTATTATATATTTACCTTACAGGGGTCAACAACTCCACCACAAATATATTTGTGTTAATAAGCATTTCAATTGCATTGGTAATATATTCGAAATATAGTAGGTACTCAAAACATCAAGACTACTTGAATAAAATGAAACAAAACTTTTACTTATGACAAATTAGATGTTAGAGAGACCATTGTTACACTAACCACAGTAAGAAAGATGGTATAATTTCCCTGCTAACTTTTTTATTTTTATTTTTTGATGCTCGGAAATGAACCCAGGTCCTCACACATGCTAGGCACTTGCTCTACCACGAAGCTACACTCTCAGCCCCTTTCTTAATCTTTCAAAAATAATATTTTCTAATTACAGATGTGGAACAGTGCAGAACAGAACACTTAGGACACATGGCGCAGGGGTGCTTCACATTAGCGCTGCTGACTTCTTGGGAGGGATAACCCTGACCTGCGGGCTGGGCTGCTGCATTATAGGCTGTTGAGCAGATGGCCTGTCTTCACCACTCGATGGCCAGTAGCATTTCCCTACCCCAACCAGGACTACTGAAAATGTCTCCAGATCTGGCCAGGCATCCCCCCAGAGGAAACACTAGGCTAACTACTGCATTCCAAGAATTACAAAGATCATCTGGAGTCTGACTGAAACAGACTCCCTCATAACTTGTTTTTCTGCATCCTGTATTTCCTCATGCAGAGAGTAAAGGCTGAGGGCTGCCCCAGAAGAAGGAGCCATGGAATCCTTGTGTTGTCCAAAGATGGAGATTTGGAAGAAGAAAGTTTCCTCTATCTTCCTTCAAAGCTGTCTTTGATTAAAACCTGTGCTCCTGCCAATTTGACTCCCAATTTCTGGAGCTGAGGAGCAGGAGAAATTAACCTTTTGCCCTACATGGTAACAGTTCCCCCGTAACACTACCATCTAGAAATATAAACATTGATTAAACACATAAAAATTATGAAGCATGGTCATATTGAACTTACTGTACTATAGCTAGTTCCCTGCCCTCCAACAACTCAGTAATAAAGCATCAACGTGTGTAGTTACTGGGGATTGAACCCTGGGTGCTCTACCTCTGAGCTACACACCCAGCCCTTTTCGTTGTTTTTTTGGACAGGGTCTCAGTAAGTTACTGAGGCTGGCCTCCAACCTGCAATTCTCCTGTCTCAGCCTCCGAGTACCTGGAATTACAAGCCTGCGCTACCATGCCCAGCCACAGAATTGACATTGTTGTCATGTAATATCCCTCTGCATGAAGATTTTTAAGGGATGCTCATACTAACATTGAATGAATGCACCATATTTTACATAACGAATCCTGTAGCCTTGGAGAATAGGATTGCTTCAGGTAAGGGTACACTAAATATATCTGAGACAGGCATGGTGGCGCACGCTTGTAATCCCGGTACTTGGGAGGCTGAGACAGGAAGATCGCAGGTTCGCAGCCAGCCTCAGCTACTTAGTGAGGCCCTCTGCAACTTAGTGAGACCTTGTTTCAAAAGAAAGAATAAAAAATAGGGTTGGGGATGGAGCTCAGAGGTAGAATGTCCCTGGGTTGAAACCCCATTACCGCTAAATAAATAAATAAATAAATAGTCTGATTATTTCCTTGGAATAGATTCTCGGGGGCAGATTTGCTGATGGAACGAAAGTGAAAGTACGTAAGTCTGATGCCGTCCACTGGCATGGTGATGGACTTCAGAGACATCCAGTTGGTCCTCGCCCCTCAAATGCCCTTGACTCGAGATCCGTCCTCCCATGCCTGGACTCCGCGGTCCCTACAGTCCTCTGGCTGGGGGACCCAGCGCCGCCCGGGCGGGGTTGGCGCGCCCTGCCAGTCAGTCCTCCGCCGCCGGGGGCGCTGTGGGCCGGGACGTCTGCCCGCCGCCCGCGCCGCCTCGTTGGCCGCGCGCGCGGTTGGGCCGCGTTTCTAGGAGACGGCGCTGCCGACTGCGCCTGCGCGGTGACGCCGCCGGGGCGGGCTGAGGGCCGTGGCGCTGGCCGACGGGTGGAGGAGTTCCCGCAGGCTCGGGGTCCGCGGTCGCCGCCCGGCTTCCCTCGCCCCATGCTGTGCCAGTGAGGCCCCGTGCCGACCGACGTCTCCTCGCCATGGAGCACATTCGGACGACCAAGGTAGCCGGGCGCGGGCGGCGATGGCGGGCCCGGGTCCCCGGCGGAGGGGGATGGGGACCGGCGGGCGGGGTCCGGCCGGGCCGCGGGGCAGGGCCAGTCGGCTAGTGGGGTCTCGGCAGCTCGGGGGGCTGGGGCATGAGTCCTGGGAGATGGGTGGCCGCCCGCTTGGCTCTACATTTTCTTGGGCAAGATTGGGGCCGCTTTAACTTTGGGGGCGGTCATCCGTGCCCGCCACATATACCGAAAAACGGGTGGGTCCTCCCAGTTAACCTTAATATGCTGTATAATCTAGTGCTTGCTCACGCTTCATCGTCCCGTGTCAGAGATTCAGGATCAGCAAGTTTTGGGTACTTTCGTGTCTGGGTTGCCAATGTTTCTGTGCCTCAAACTTTAGGCATTATCTTTAATGTCAGTAGTTTAACAGAGGAGTTATGCAGAAGGCGGAAATGCTGTGCGTGTGTGTGTGTGTGTGTGTGTATGTGTGTGTGTGTGTGTTACTGGGGATGAACCCAGGGGCGTTCTACCTCTGAGCTACATCCCCAGCCCTATTTTTATTTTTTATTTTGAAACAGGGTCTTGCTAGGTTGCTGACAGTCTCACTAAGTTGCTGAGACTGGCTTTGAACCTGCCATCCTCCTGTCATAGCCTTCCAAGTACTGGATTACAGATTACCACTCCAGGCTTGCTGTACTGTATTTCAAAAGATCGGATGAACTTTCCTCAGTTGAACTTATTAAATGCCATATTTAATTTTTGTGTGTGAGAGACAAGTTACTGCTCATCTTAAAGTTATAGTTCACTTAGAAGCAAGCAGACCTGTTTTCTTCATCGTTCCAGGGAGAATTTGAGATCTGTGTCTTTAAAATGTATCCTAACTCTTTTTAAGGTGCACATAGATTTTTATTAGAGTTTTAACATTGCACATACTAAGTAAAATTGAAGATGCTAAAATGACTGTTTGATATATTTATTTATTTACTTATTTTGGTACTGGGGATTGAACCCAGGGGCATTCTGCCTTCGAGCTACACCTCCATCCCTATTTTATTTTTATTTTGAAGCAGGGTCTCTCTAGGTTGATGAGAGTCTCACTACTTGCTGAGGCTGTCCTTGAACCTGCGAGCCTCCTGCCTCAGCCTCCCAAGTACTGGGATTACAGGCGTGCGCCACCACACCCGGCTCTGACTCCTTTTTTAAAATCTTTTTTTTTTTTTAGAAGAAAGGTAAAGTAACTCAATTCAAGCTGCTGGCATATAAAGTTTGAAAACAGAAGGGTGATTAAATAAATAACCAAACTAGTAGAAGGTGCAAAGGTGGAAAAGAAGACTGACGTGAACATGGTGTGGTTCTTGTCCTGGTACAGGGTTCCAGATGTGCATTAAGTAGTGGCTCTTGGCACATGACTTCCTTTCACACCAGTTTATACTTCATCTTCACATTTGTCATATGCTTGCTACAGTGCATAGCACCCAATAGAAAACAGTAAAAGTGAACTGAACCTAATCAACTAAAACCCTATTCCTACGTGAACAATAAGAGTGAACACTATTGAAAATCCTTAGGATCCCTTCCTTATTTTAAATCTTTCCTCCTTCAGTTTATCTCCGTTATTAACTCATATAGCTATAGCCACTCTTATCTCCTTGAAGATAGTTGCTGGTACTCTCATTTAGCCTGATGTTCCTCTTTACCAGTTGATGGACTTTTCTTCAATTAATTTTCTGATTTAGTCTTATCTTTTCTCAGTGGGTTCATGCTGGTGGTTTTGGGAAACCTCTTTATGCCTTTTTAAAGAGTAAAAGATTTCTGACTAGTTTTCTATTAAGTTTACTTCTTAAGTATGTGCCAGTATTACTTTGTGTTGTTTCTCTAGCCTTGGGCCACTCCTCAAATGACCTTAAGTGGTTGTATGGAGATTGCAATTAAGTATTTATTAGGTACTGTTATGTGCCAGGTACTGTACAGACATGGGTGTACAGTGCAAGATAGACACAGACCTCCTGGTTCATTATGATAACTGCTGCATAGACTGTAATATGCTCTTAGATTATTAACTTGTTGGGAAAAGAACAGCTTCTTAAAACACTGATTTGAACCTAGCCAACTTTTTGTTTCCATTATGCATAGCTTTCACCTGGACATAGTTAATTTGCTCCAAAAATAATTGTAAGTATTTCAGAACCCAAAATCGATTGCTTTAGGTTCATTAGCTCTTTTGAACTCTATATAGCTTAGTCAGTGTGATCAAGAATCCACTGCAGTACTTACCATATGGTTATTTCATGATTTATGATTAGACAGCTATATATGAAAGGTAATAATTACCAGTTCCTGAGCAATTAAATATCAATATAGCCAAGTATATAGTATTATCATAATTCACAGTGCTCACAATTTCACAAATATGTTAATTTATACAGTATTATCACTAATTTTTAAAATAACCCTTTCAGTTGGATTTCATGATCTCCATTTATCGATGAGGAAGCAATAGGCTTAGAGAGTTGAGTAACCTGCCCACTTAGCTCATGAGGAGTAATTAGGATTTAAACTACACCACATATATTGCAAGGCGATGTACGGTTTTTCCAGGGTTTCTTTAGTTTAATTGTTAAATTTGCATTAATTTAGAAATAATTAACTTTTTTTTTTTTTGCGGTACCGGGGATTGAACGCAGGGGCGTTCTACCTCCGCGCTATGCCCCTGGCCCTATTTTTTATACTTTATTTTGAGACCGGGTCTCACGAAGTTGCAGAGGGCCTCACTAAGGAGAGAGAGAGGGGGGGAGGGGGGCTGAGGCTGGCCGCGAACCCGGATCCTCCGGTCTCCGCCTCCCAAAGTACTGGGATTACAAGCGTGCG
>PVJS01002165.1:17500-78414 GCA_004027185.1 Glis glis | reverse complement strand
CTGGCTTAGGAAAAAAATGAGTACAACACAATCCATTCACACACTTTGGTTTGGATGTCCTTGTCAAGGGAGACAGGCTATGTGGCAGGCAGAGGTGTGGGCGCTGCAGTGGTAAACAGCCCCAAACCCCTGCTGTCCTGGAGCTCAGAGTCCAGGGGTGCAGCTGAAGTCAACTGCTTGGCCACCAAATGGGGGCGCTGCTGTTGTTCTGTCTGCCATGTTGGTCTCTAGGGGGAAACACTGATTGGCCAAAGCTTTCCAGCAATGTGACTAGGAAGCCGGCTTCATGTGTGACACTGTATGATCCCTGCAGGGTGGAGGGCTCGGTAGCACAGCCACCCTGGATGTGCAGCAGTGGGAAAAGGCCCCTCTCACGTTCTCCCATGCAACAGAACCGACGAGATTCTTATTCCTGGGCTTGTTTCCGCCCACTCTCAGGGGCTGTCGCTACTCCATCTTGGTTCCGTTGGTATGGGGTTCCTGCCTGGAGCATTTGAACCCTGAGCTTCCTGAATGCAATCTGTGTTTACTATGCCTCTGGCTCCACAAGCACTGACCAGAGTCCAGCAGGGTCTTTGGATCATTCCCATCCACCTTCCCCCTTGGCATCCACCAAGATCCCTTTGCAAAAAACATTATCTCAGGAATAATTTTCTACTAGTCATTCTTGCAATCTGTGTCTCCTTATTGCCCTTCAATGTATCTTTCTGCCGGCAGGTAGCCTTTAACTAAAATTCAATTAGACAAGTACAACCGTGAAATGGAATTCCTGGAAGATACAAGCTTCCCATGCCGTGGAACTCTCAGACCCGAATAAATGCATGGAACACAAGTGCGCGAGTGCGCACACACACGCGCGCGCGCACGTGTGTATTATATATAGTTTTAGTAATGCTGCCTATACATTTGTAATTTTATACAGACATGATTCTAGATTCTATTTTTAAGCAGACCCCCAGCAGGTAATAAAGCTGGTCCTTAACTAAAATATAGGTAAATGAGCAAATGGCATATGTGAATTTAGCTTATTACTAATTTGACCTTTTCATTTGTTACTCCCATGTGAGAAGACCTATCAGCCAGCCGGGCGTGGTGGTGCACACCTGCAATTCCAGGGCTTGGGAGGCTGAGACAGGAAGATCACAGGTTTTAGGACAGGCTCAGCAACTTAGCAAGACCCTCAGAAACCTAGCAAGACCCTGTTTCAAAATAAAAAAGAAAAAGGGCTTGGGGTGTAGCTTGGAGGTAGAACCCCCCTGAGTTCAATTCCCAATACAGAAGGAAAGAAAGAAAAGAAAGAAAAGGAAGGAAGGAAGGAAGGAAGGAAGGAAGGAAGGAAGGAAGGAAGGGCTATCAAGGGCATGTTTAAAAATATCCAATTAAAAAATTTAACTGTGAAATTTACTCTCTGATGATTTCCTCAAGTGACTTCTTGCTTTGAAAACTTCAGCCAGGGAATCCTGGCATTCTTTAAGCCAGAAAGAACCGGGGATATTAGCTCCTTCACTTAGATTGCCAGATGACACATTGAATGCCCAGTTAAATTTGAGTTTCAGATAAACAATGAGTAATTTTTAATGTATCTCTGATCCAGGAGCTATTTGGGCACACGTATACTAAAGCATTGCTCTTTATCTGGATTTCAAACTTAATTGGACAGCTTATATTTTTACTTGCTAAATCTTGCCACTTAATGACTCTTCAGCAAATACCACAAGGAAATAAGCTTTAAACTAAAGCATAAGGCTTAATTGAGATTCACCCTGTTAAATGATCGCTTGCCATTCAACAAGCAGGAAGAGAGAAAGGGAAGTCGTGTTTCGCCTGAAGGTTGGAGAGGGAAGGGTGGAGGATGAGCTCCTATTTTTATCTCTGCTCCAAAGCCGGTTTATTGCCAGAACTACCGTGGAAGCCCTAAAAATGCAGTTTCTCAGATTGAGTCGCTACGGAGGCCGCTGTAAATAATAAATAAACACACTGAAACTCCATCGTCATGGTTCATCATGAATTTTTATGGAGCCTTTGAAAATTAAGTAAAGCCAAGATCGCGGTGGTTGTAATGATCCAATTTTGCCTCTCGGTAACCCTTGAACTGTCTACCTCTCCTGGGTTCTTGGAGTCTCCTGGACTTTCATCTTCTCTGGAGGGCTGATGGCTTTTAGGCCCTCAGCAGGAAGCTGGGACAGAAACCCTCCTGCTTCACCACATGGCAATCGGGGTCACAACGTTCATAGATCCTCAGTTTTTGTCTCCTTTGTGGGAGGATTTGGGTCAAGTAAAGAATCAACCCAAAGTCCACTCTTGCTTTGCTTATTTTGAAATAATCCCTTGAGTGTACTTAACTCTATTTCTACATAGGTCTCTGACACGGCTCTTGGCATTCTTTAGCAAAGATGATTTTTCTTTTTGTGAGCCCGGAGGCCACTATACATTTACTTCACTACCTGGGGTCACCTGATGGTTTTCTTTTAAGTTGTAGTCATTTTGCAGCTTTTTCTGTTCTTTGGGTGTTAAAACCCTGAAATTCTGGGAGCTCCCTTAGAAATCTATAGGGTCCTGCACGCTGGAGGTTGGTAAGCAGCTAAGATTCCCATTAACCTGGTTTAATGAAGTCTATGGTTTGCATAAGAATTGCTAAATAATAGGGGAAAGGCTGCCGCATTTGCTGAAGGTCCCCTCAACACCTAGATGATCCAAGTGGTAACCCAGAGATTTGGAAACCTGCCCAGAGTATTGATGTCCATTGCCTAAACTTCTTAGTATCACAAAGCAAGCCCACGTGAATTGTCTAACCGTCCACCTGGAATGGAGTGTCATTATGTACATGAGACTTTATTTTCTAAATGCCCTGCAGGCGCTTGCAAGCAGAATGGTGTCTGATAGGAAACCTATCGCCAAAGGGTTTCCTTCGGTCACATAGCATGAAATGATTCCGGCTCATTCTTCTGATTCACTTTTGTTCTTCTTTGGCAGTGCACTCATTCAGTTTTTCCAGTTGTTTCCTGAGTATGGAAAGAATGACTTTTATGCCACTGGGGAGGTGAGTAGAAGGCATGTTCTCTTGTGCACTTGAGACAGCATCAGGACTCAAATATATTATGACAGCTGTGTATTCATTTCAAAATGCATGCATATGTGTATATATTTTATATTAATGTTGAGTCAGCCCATAGTTAGATTTTTCCAATTATCCTCAAAATATTCTCCATCACTTTTTTTTAAGCCAGGGCTCAATAAAGGTTCTTATATGGGGGGGGGTAAAATGGGTCGCCATGACTCAGTCTTCTGCCTTTTGTTGTTGTCACTCATGGTGGTTTTGAAGAGTTTAGACCAGTTTGGGCACTTGTAGAGTGGCCCATATTCTGAATTTGTCTGATTCTCTCTTGCACGGTGCATAGATTCAGTGCAAACATGCAGGTAAGAACAGGACCGAGAGGCGCAGGATATCAGTCTGTCCCGTATGGTGATGCTGAATTTGATCACCTGGTCAAGGTGGTGTTGCACCATTGTGAACACACCTGTTCCTGCTTGTAATTAGCAAATAATCCAGGACCGTGTGAACATCTGCTCTCCCAGATCTGTCTCCCAATTGTTTTAACATCCATGGATGACCTCCGTCTCAAATTTATTGCACTGGTGATTATAAAATGGTGATTTTTCTAATTTATTTTTCTCTACATATCATCTGCTATTCTTCTATACAGAAGATCTTTCTCTTCACTCCTTCTCTTCTGCTCACTTTTAAAGGTATCACTGTGAACTCAAGCATTGTTATTTTTATTTGATGCCAACATTTATTGCGATCATGATTTATTTATTTATTTGGTACTGGGGGTTGAACCCAGGAGCATTCTACCCCTGAGCTACACTCCCAGCCCTTTTTATTTTGAAACAGAGTCTAAGTTGCTGAGGCTTGCCTCAAACCTGCACTCCTCCTGTCTCAGCCTCCCAAGTACTGGGATTACAGGCGTGCACCACCATGCCTGCCTCATTATTGTTTTTAATGCTTACATTGTTCTAATTTTGTTCACTGGAAGCCCCTTCAAGCTGGCTCCTGGGCCCTTTTGACAGGTTCATCAGTCTTTGAGCATTTCCTTGCTTTTTGGCATAAATATATGTCCCAGAAGCATCTTGAACTTTCTTTACGCTAGCTGCATGTTATATTTTGGATCTGGAATGTCCTCCATGGCCCTGTGTTAAAGGCTTGGTCTCCAGCCCATGGCACTACTGGGAGGTAGTGGAACCTTTAGGAGGCGGGGCCTAGTGGAAAGATGCTAGGTCATTGGGGGCATGTTCTTGAAGGGGATATTGGGTGCCAACCCCTCCTCTTCTCTCTCTTTTTGCTTCCTGGCCACCGTGAGGTGAATAGGGCTCCTCCCCAAGGTGCTCCCACCATGATATACTGTGCCACCACAGGCCCAAAGCAACAGGGCCAACAACCATGGACCGAAACTCTGAAACCATGAGCCAAAATAAACTTTTCCTCCTCATACGTTATAACTCAGGTATTTTGTCACAGTGACAGAAAGCTGACTAACACGTATTTTGTTACAGTGATAGAAAGTTAACTGATGCACCCTGGGATCAGACACTTATTCCAGGAACCCTGGTTCTTTTTAATAGAGGACATTATTATTTAGAAGCCAAGTTCCAAGCACACAAATGGGTACACTTTGCTACTGGGAAGTCATTTCTTTTAGACTTCGTGAGCAGAGCTAGAAAACCAAACCTCACATGATATACCTAATTCTAACTCCCCACACAGGCTCTCTTCTCCTTTCCCCATTGCTTATCTGTATACCCCTTTGCCCACATTGAGTACTGTGGTTCCCCTTAGCACTGTGTGTTGACTTCTTGTCCAATCCTACAGCAGACCCCAAATGGGTTCAGAATTCCTACATAATCAGTATTGTGGCCAACAAGAAGCCCGACCTCCGGGATCTTTTCACTTGACTTTGTACTTCTTTGGTTTAATTCTCAGGTAATTTCTTTCTACCTGGTACCCCTGACTCTCCTCTCCATCTGGCACAGGTATACCTTACCAGCCCAACTTCTTTCCTAATAACTCCATCCATATTCTTGAATTTCATACAATGTATTTGGATCTCATGCCCATCTGAGAATCAGTAACTGGGGTTGGAGGGATGGCATGGTGCCCAAGGCCTACCCCAGTGCCCTGGGAGGAGCAGGGTCATGCTGGGGTCCTCACCCTCTGAACCTTAAGACCTATGTGTGGGAGAGGAGTGATCTCCAGGGAAGGGTCCACGCGATACCAGAGGAAGGGCTGGAAGGGTGCTCAGTAGGCGCATCTGCAGATGAGCACAAAATATAGTGTCCACTTTCCAAGGGAAGGGCGAGGTAAGGGAACTAGGCACTTTCTCTTCTTGAGCCAGCTTTCTTCTCTGTCTGAGCCCTTTGGAAAGGATATTTTGACTGTTTGGCACACTATACTTAAGGTTTTCTATAGCCAATTGTCCAGTTGGGATTATTTAGGACTTCTACCAATAATTCCCTGTTGTTCTTGCCTGTTTAACCAGTTTCAGAGGCAGGTTGGGGAGAGGGGCAGGAAGTGACACTCCTGTCACTTGGCAGCGACCCCAGAAAATGCTTTCTCTCCCTCCCCAGCAGAAGAGCGATCGGTTTAGTGTGTAATTCCTTGTCTGGGGAGTAATGTGGCAACGTTGTTAACCATGATGTTGAATGCTCAGCAAAGCTGCCAAGTCCCGGATGAAGAATTTGACTTGTCTATTTTATTTCTGCCTGGTAGTGGTTTTATGCGTGTAATTTCCAAATGTGTGTGAGAAGGGGTGATTCTCCTTTTACAATCTTTGCTGCCAGGATGAATGCTCTCAAGGGAACCTGAGCCTTCCAGTTGATGAAAGGAGAGGTGAATGAAGGCAGGCGGGCCTGGGGTGGAGACAGTTGCCTCCGCAGCCGCACCCTCACAAGAATGACTTGGGATCCATTCTGTCTAAGGACACATCTCTTACATCTCTTTCTAGAAAGGACAACACTAAATAATGTCGCCTCGAAGGCCCATTATTATGAGAATGCCACGCTTTTCTGGTCTAGCTGGCTCCCTTGGGTCTGTCTTCTGTTTTAAGGTCCTGAGATGCCGGAGCCCGCCGGCAGAGTCAAAGAGTTCGAACTGTTCCTCAAACGGGGAGTGAGGATTGAGAGAAAAGGGGGAGAGAGACAAGAGAGAAAAGACAAGAAGAAAGACAAGGAGTAGCATAAAGACAAGAGACGAGAGAGGAAAGACAAAAGATAGCTTCGGGGACTGCAGTCAATACTGCAGCCTTTTCGGGAGGACGGTCAGTCAATACTGCCGTGTTTGTGGGAGGACGGTCAGTCAAAACTGCCGTAGCGTCTTTATTTTGCTCAGACCTTATATACACTTTCAGAGCATCAGATGTACACAATGCCAACCTTAACAACATAGCACCAGATGTATATAATATTAATACCAACAAGCAGACAAACATCGTGCTCTCACGCAGCACCCCTCCTCCTTCCTGGGTCAAGGAGTAGTCAACTCCTTCCTCTGCGAGCCTCCCTCTGTTGTTACAGCCACAATCAACAAAATCGACAACACTTGGCAAAATCCTCGCCTTGCCAGGCTGTTTATGCAACTCAGAGAAGGGAATGGCTCCCGACACTGAGACAGAATGGAGAAATGGAAGGAATTCTGGATTAATAATTAGGAGACCTAGGAGCTCACTGGATGATTCTGGAAAAGTCTTTTAACCTGTCCAGGCCTCTGGTTTTCATCTTACACTCCGAGGGGTTGGTTTGTAAATTAGATCACTTCCAGGCATGTTTGGCTTTCTTAGAAGTTTAACTGCAGGTACCTAGACTTATTCTGAAAGCATCTGTATATAATTGCAGTTTTAACATAGTACCAACCCACCCTCCCTCTCTCCACTATCACCCTTCCCGTCCAAAAAAAAAAAAAAATGTTAAAGATTTTTCAAAAAAGAAAATCCCTTTCTTTTCTGATCTCTTCCTCACACTCTTAGGGAGAATAAACAAATAATGCTGCTCAATTTTTTAAAAAACAGTTTTATTCGTGCACTGTAATTGTACATGATAGTGAGATTTATAATAATACTTTCCCACGTGCACATAACATTTTTGGGTCTCCTTTGTCTCTCCTCTTCTCTCCCCCAATCCCCTCCCACTACTCTACTGGTTTCTTTCCTCATTTTCACGAGATCCCTTTTCTTTTCTTGGTTCTCTCTTGCTTGCACATGTGAGAACAAACAGGTGGCCCTTGATTTTCTGAGTCTAATGCTGCTCGATTCATAGAATCATCCTTGAAAAATAAATGCCTAAACTCAGAAGTGGTTTTCCACCTTTCAGTGCAGATGCACCAGCCCGGACACCCTTCCCGCTGCTGTGCCGTGAGCCAGGGAAGCCCGAGGCTTTCAGGGTCTAGAGCAGCTGCGCCAGCCCTGACTTTGGTGTAAAGGAGTGTGGAGATAATCCTAGTACCTCCTGCATCGCCCTGTTTTGAGCATTTAATTAGATAATCCTCCTCAGATATTTAGCATAGTGATCAGCTGTGCTGAGCACCCAACACATAATACCTGTTATTACCATTCATGTTGAAAAGCTGGATTCATCTCTATGGCTCCAACGCACATGGCCCAATGCATGTAGACAGGGGTTGAAGTGCTAATAGATGCTCTGCACGCTCATTGTTGGGGTGTGGCATTAACTCCTCTGTTTTGTGTCTATTATTTTGAAATCCTGTGTGTGTGGGGGGGGCTAGGGATCAAACCCGGGGCCTTGTGCATGCTAAGCACATACTCTACTACTGAGCTATATCTGCAGACAAAATCATTAAAAAGAGAAAAGATTTTTTTTTGTTAGCCAGGTGCAGTGGGGGCAGCGGGGAGGCTGAGACAGGAGGATGGCAGGTTCGAGGCTAGCCTCAGCAACTTAGTGAGACCCTCAGCAACTTAGCAAGACCCTGTTTCAAAATTAAAAATATAAAGGGCCCAGGTGTAGCTCAGTGGTAGAGCATCCCTGGGTTCAATCCCCAGTACCAAATAATAATAATTTGTTGTATCTAAAAGATAAAGACAGAACTTAGAAGTTGATAATAGGAGTTTGGTTTCTTTGGCTTTTACATGGAAAGCAGCCAGATGTGTCCGGACCCACCCAGGCTCCTGGTCCCTGCTGCGTGGCCCAGGTCCCGCACACCAGAGGGAGTTGCGTGGGCCGCAGTGCGCGCCAGGGAGAAGGGAGAAGCCCCTTTGTCTCCTTCCTTCTTCTCTTCATTTCTGTCCAGAACACCAACTGGAATTCATTTTCTCTAAAGAGAGACAAATGTGTCTGTAAATCACCCCTCCTTGAGGCATGAAAAAAATGTACTTCAAAAAGAAACAAGCTGTGTTTAATTCCCGTAATTAACTTTCTTTCCAAGTGTTACCCTTTCCGAGCCAGTGACTGCTAGTGAGACTGCCCTTGTTCTGAAGGCACAGACACTTCAGCGTCCTCTCCAGCCTCCCCAGCCCAGCTCCCAGTTAAGCAAAAAGCCCTCCCCGGAAGGCAGGCAGGCAGGCAGGCGCAGGAGGAAGGGGCAGCCCGTGTTCTGAGCATGTGGCTGCAGGCACCGCGTCCTGGAAAGGGTCAGTGCGTGTGGGTGACTGTGGCAAGGGATGGGGAGGCTTCCAGAATGGAAGGACACTTGGGTAAAGCTGGGCATCTCTTCTCCACCAGCAGAAAAGAACAGGTGCCCTTTATAAGCAGGTTCGCAAGCCTGGTTAATTTGAGGGCCAACACAGGCAAAATTCTGAAGCTATTTATACTTAGTGACCTTAATGGTGTGCTTTCTCTTGGCCCACATGGGGGAGGTCCAGTTGAGAGCACCGTGCCTGACGACCTTCACGGGAATCATGATGGTCTGTCGGGTTGGAGCACAGGCCCCCGGAAGCAAGAGCCATGTTTATCTAATTTGTTGCACACAATACACCGTGTGAGTGAAGGACATAGAGGGAATTAATGCGAGGCTGTTGTTGAAGTAAAGACACCAGTGACACCCCCAGCATCTTTTCAACTCCCTCCTGGCGCCCTCTCTCCCGGCCCCCTGGCCCAGGCCCTGGGGACACTCCTCTCTACTGTCTTGTTTTCCAGGTCCTCTCTGCCCAGCCTCACCCCTCATCCTTGCTCGCCTTGGCTCTATTGTGCTCAGAATTCTTTCTCCAGGCTTCTTCCCAACCTTGTAGCGATTGTTCTTCTTCTGTCTCCCATTCTGATGTATGAGCCACTGTGCATCAGAAAGGACTCATACGTTGAACTTATGTGGCACATGCTCAACGTGTTTGTGTTTGAATAGAGAACAGGGCCTACCCACAGAAGGATGTTTGTAATAGGGGATTTACCAGCACTGACATGCGTGTGGGTAGAGGGGCGACAGCTAAGTGGACTGGGAGAACTACCCCAGCCATAGGCCAACGACATTGCTGTCCTTTAAGTCCAGCCTGAAGTTCATTGCACACAGTGACTAGAAGGGGGCTTCCAGAACATTTAGTTCAGCTGGATGTGGTGGTGCCTGCCTGTAATCCCAGTGCTTGGGAGGCTAAGACAGGAGGATTGCAGGTTTGAGGCCAGCCTCAGCAACTGAGCCAGACCCTGTTTCAAAATAAAAAATTTAAAAAAGGGCTGGGGTATAGCTCAGAGGTAGAGTGCCCCTGGGTTCAATCCCCAGTGTGTGTGTGTGTGTGTGTGTGTGTGTGTGTGTGTACAACATCTAGGGACAAAAAAAAATATCTAGTAGATCCTGATACAAGAATATTAATTTAGAATGGATCAGCCAGCAGGCATTTTGCTGAGCACTGATTCATGCATTACTTCCTTTAATCCTCGTGGCCACTTTATGAGGCAGTTACTATTATTGTTATTATCCCCATTTTAGGGTGAGAGGACTGAGGCTTCGAGAGGTTAGGCATGCTTCACCAAGGCAACCCAGCCAGAAAGTGGAGGGGCAGAATTGAAACCTATGCAGTTGGACACCACAAAGCATGAAGATTGAGGTGTAGGGATTGGCTGCGGGCCGTGGGCCTGCTTGGGGAGATGCTCTCTGGAGCTGACCTGCTCCTCGAAACCATACTGTCTCCACAACCTGCCGCCCCCACAGAGCAGTCCCTCTTTCCAGAGAAGGGAGTCAGACATCCCTTTGTGTTTCCTGCAGATCTCTAGGGTTATAACCTTATACAAACAGAAAAGACGCTCCCTGGCTCTTTGAATGTCTCTGTCTTTCTAGCCAAGACTTAGTTTTAATCATAAGGACTTGGCTTTGATCATAAAGTTTTATAGAGTAAGTAGAAGTTTCAAAGGATATAAAGACCTGAAGTCCTTGGAATGCAATTATATTTCAAGGCTTGGAAACTTGCTGAATTTTATTAGATAGCATTCAAGCTGTTCTGAACCCTTGAGCCCATGACAGATGTCTATTTTCAATTATGTCCATCTGCCCTGGCCAGTATTTTCTTTTAGAATTGAAAACGGATTTGTGGCGATTTAATGAGTTTAGTAATATAAAAATCGAGGTTTAAGCTGCAACCCAAAGAATTGAACAAGGACATATGGGAATGTTTTCAAGTCGGGCCCCTGGATTTTGGAGAGCATATCCAAATCAAATCAATACGTATTTACTGATTCTTTAATTGCATGGAGAAGAGTCGGAGTCAGTCAGAAGTCATTCTAGGCCCGGTGTGGAGTAAACTAACATGCCAGACCCAGCAGCACAGAGACATCCATAGAACCTGATTAGATGAGATGTCCAGGCTGGGGACAGGAAATGTCAAGTTACAGCTATTATGCAGCTTCAACCTTCTGAATTCTATCTACAGGGAGCAAACAGAGCGCTCAGTTGGTTGACTGTGGCCCAGAGTGTTCATCCTCTTTATTTAAAAGTCAAATTAACTGTCGTCTCTGTTTTAAACAAAAGGGTTTATTCATGTGCTTGAGTCACCTGGCTTTAAGCTGGCTCTCTCCAAATTGGCACTGAGGTCAGAGTAAGCGGGGGAAGGATGTGTGTGGTTCACCTGTGCCTGTCACTGAAGGATCTTTTTCTTTAAAGGAGCATCGTCTCAATACAAAAAGAGAATCTATCATTTGGAAGGCAGCACACACCTTTGCTTCGGTTCATGTGACTCAAGGTTGGCTTCAGATCACGCTGTTCCTGCTATGTGTCTATGCCTGCAGATTTTGCAATTTCTTTTTAAGCTCGTATTCAAGAGAAATAGATGCAGTGATAAAATCATATTCTTGTTTGAGGCCTTGTTTTTAATTGCGGCAACGTGGTCTCGAAATTAGATGACACATGGTCTAGAAATGTCTAGGAAGTGGTAGAGATTACCGCAACACCGGAGTTCCAGCTTCCCTCGTTCATCAATTTTCTGAACTGACCATTCCTCCTCAGAGGAAATCATAGCAGCCGTGAAGTAAGAGTCCACCTACCCCAGGGCTAGATGATGTCATGGCTGTCGTAGCGTAATCCTGGGCTGGCTATCACTGCATTATCTATGTCTTTCCTCAGTTTTTGTGGCTTTCTGTGTGGGTATGAAATTCTCATCAAGGCATTGAAATTCTCTTGTTCCCTATGCTGGTCCATCACTAAAAACGGGGGTGCCTCTACCATTGTCTGTGCCCGGGACGAGTTAGACCTCAAGGTGAGAGTAAAGTTCTTCCAGAAGGAGAGCCCACAGCATTCCTTCTGGTGAGGGAGGAGCTCTCCCCAGCCAGCCATGAAGCACTATTCCAGCTAAGTGGCTAGGGAAGTGGGGACAGAGCAGTGCAAGGGGTTCAGAGTGACCTTCAGCACCCCCACACCCCTTTCTGCCAGGTGGAGGTTAGGAACTAAGGCCTAACTCTGGATGGGGAAACTTTGGGTCCCAGTTTCAGTGCGTCTCACTTCAAAAGCCATTGCTCATTAACACCTATAAAGTTCTGCATGTTTTGCCAGGAAGTGTATACCTAGAAGCAAGGCAGATAATGAGTATAACTGGAACTACTTTTTTTTTCTTCCTACTAAACTTCAGTAAGAAATACAGCCAGCTGAAGCCGGGCGTAGTGGCACACGCTTGTAATCCCAGTACTTTGGGAGGCGGAGACCGGAGGATCCGGGTTCGCGGCCAGCCTCAGCTCTCTCTCTCTCTCTCTCCCTGTCAATCTCTCTCTCCCCTTAGTGAGGCCCTCCGCAACTTCGTGAGACCCGGTTTCAAAATAAAGTATAAAAAAATAGGGCCGGGGGCGTAGCGCGGAGGTAGAATGCCCCTGGGTTCAATCCCCAGTACCGCAAAAAAAAAAAAAAAGAAAGAAATACAGCCAGCTGAGAGTAGCTTTGAGAATAGTAACTGCGAACATAGGCGACATTTCTGTAAGAGGACAATGTTTCCATCATAATATGATTCTCTGACACTGCTTTTTTTCCTTCTGGAGGAGTTCATGGAAGCTTGACTCTAGATAGGAGATTTTTTTCCTCCCTTGAAATAACTGGGTAGCAGGGACCCTGTAAGCCGGCTGTGAATGTTGTTGAAGCATGCAAGGTGGGAGAGATTCAGACGGAATACACAATTACAAGTTTCATAAGTCTAATTTCATTGTCCTTTTACACATCTGGGTAATTGACCAAGCTTTACATTCTCTCTGGACTATTTTTACAAGTACCATGTGCTCGTCACGTGACTTCCATCAGGCGCTTCCAAACATTAAGTACTGAGAGAGACTGCAGACCGAGATTCAGAACGACTATGCAACTATGATGTCCAGGCCTTTTTCTCATGGGGGAAATAAAAAGTCGAGAGCTGAATTCCAAGACCCTTCTGATGTAGTAGGAGAGTGGGAGGTTTATTGCTTCTTTAAGCTCCAGCAAATACAAGAATACACAAACACACCCTAAGATCTCTGGTCCTTCTTGTTGGAAGTGCATTCAAATAGGGTTACCATGGGGAAAATTAACCAAACAAAAGCAGGGCTAGAATTGGCAGCTTAAAGCTCCTTTAAATATTAGAAAGGAATAATAAAGGGAGACCAAAATCCAGATGTGTCGATTGCTAACCTTGTTCGAATTGTCCTGTAAGGTGTGCGTGTATGTGTATATGTGTGTACACACACACACACACACACACCTGGCTGAGTTCCTCATTTGAAGGTCACTGCCAAATTCTGAAACAATAGTTTCTGGCTGCACTTTTCTTCCCTCCTTTTATAATTGCTTTGATGTTGCTCTGAGCTGTTATGAGGCCTGGTCCGGTCTGAAGTTAGAAGGTTAGTGTTCATTGGCAGACGTCAGGGCCTTCACCGATCAGCTGCTGCCCACATTGGTGAAGACAATGGGGAGGTCAGAGGAACTGCGGGACAGAGTGTTCTGGGTATGGTTGTCGTTGTCATCAATTGGGGCAGAGCTCAGAACAAAAGGAGCAAGGGTTCTTAAGAGAACAGAATCATAGCAATAAGCCTAAGGGACCAACCATGGAGTCTATCTCTAACCCAGAAGGCAGTCACGTCTACATCCCCCCCAATATGAGATTCTGTTCTATTTAAAATATATACAGGAAGGGGAAAACTAAAACATAACATACTTGATTTATCATCTGGTATTCTTTTGAAATGCTTTGGTGGTCAGAGAATTGTTAAATTGAGAATTAAATGATTCAAGAAGAAGAGAGCTGTTTTTGCAAACAACAAAAAAACTATATCTCAACAAGGAGGGTGAAAATAATTGAAATTTCATTATAATGTTTCGGTGTCTGTTTTCCATAAAATAATCCTATAATTGTCTACTGTGTGGCAGCCTGAGTCACTCAACCAGCGGAATGATTAATGAGAAAGGCAATGAAGGATTTGTCACACTGACACAAAGCAAGGAAGTGTGTGATAGTCATTAGAAGCAAAATAAAAAAAAATATGAGATAAACATCCTCATGGTTAGGGTGGCAGATGTGCACTGAGTATTGCAGAATCTGGTTTTGGAAGTGATTATAGAATTACCCATCTCACCATGTGGGTTTTCATACATGGTCAGCTTAGCAAGCGTAGGATGGATAAAAACAGGATCGGGTCCCAGCACGGGGGACCAGAGACCCACAGCGTAGTCCAGACCATGGACTGAAATGTGACTTGGTAGAGGAGGCAGGAGAGCTGTGGAGACAACAAGCCGCGCGTGCGACCAAGATGCACAGACCCTTGTTTTCCTCATTGTAAACCATGGGAAAATAATGTTTACTGTAAATGGGTTCCCATTAGAGTAGTGGGAGAGCCTGGTTCACAGTGAATGCTCAAGAGTCGAGTGGGTGTTCCTTCTTCATTTCCTGCCTGGTTATATCCCAGATGGTCACATGGGGAAGGTGCATAAAAAATGTGGATCTTTTAGGCTTAATGTTCCATAACGACCTGTATAGCAACTTGAAGTCCATGCTTCCTCCACCTCAGTAAGAGTGAAGAGAGAGGTGTTTTAGTACCAGGTCTAACAATTAGGCAGGTTGAGAGTACCACTGGAACATATACTTTTCAGCATTTGTACCAATTTCCAAGAGAGAAAAAGCATGTTTAGAAGTAATGCCAGGGAAGTCATTCGTTTATCAAGTATGTTTCCGTGTACCTCATTTGTGCGGGAGAATGTACACATCATGGGAATTATAATTCATGAAATGGTGAACTTTGCTCTATCGTGGTTGAGACAAGATTTCCAGAACGTTCTGTCACATGAGAGAGTGAACTTTACAAGGGCAGGTTCTGGGCTTCATTCACTCTTGTGTCTCCTCAAGTATCCGGCATAATGTTGTTGACAGATGGGTTGCCCAACACGGCCATTGTTGAATAAAGACTATCTTTACAGGTGAAATGATTACTCCAGGAAAAGCACTTTTTGGTCATCTTACAGAAATTTTATTTAAGAACTGTTCACTAATTGCCACTAATGAGAACATAGCACAGTTCTGCAACAAACTGAGTTTCACACATGTAAACATGTCTTTATAGCATGAAGTAGCTAAAACGTACTCACAGGAATGAATGAATAAATACATTGCTTTGATTCAATGCTTTGCCCAAATAATTATTATTGTGCAAAAAGACATCGATGAGGAGATCTTACATAAATTACTTAAATGAAATTCTTTTATCTAAACTTGGAAGGAGTTTAGGTTTTGGAGTAGGTCATACCAGGTTCAATTCTGGCTTTTTTACGTTTCCTCTCTGCGTCCTGTATCCTTCCTATTTTGGAATGGGAATGGTAGCATCTCCAGCATATGATTAAGATATGGATTCGGTGAAAGCTCTTGGGCGTTCCCAGCCTTTGAACTGTAGATCTCTGGAGAGCCTTGGAGAGTCAGGGATCTGTGGATACACAAGTACCCACAGGAGGCTTCTAGTCTGTTGCATGTAGATCCATTCATTCAACAGCTATTTATGAATGACATCAGGCACAGCAGACATAAATCAAGTCGATGCAGTGCTCGTTCAAGGATTTTGTCTCCTGGTATGGGTAGGAAAATAGCCATGCACATGATAAATAAGAAAAAGATTGTTGGAGAGGAATAAGGATTGAGAGGAAAAGTAAAGGAGAGAAGGGGAATATGAACAGGGAAGAGGGGATGTTGATGTTTTAGCTAGGGTAGCGAGGGAGGGAATCTCAGAAGGAGCCTTCCAGGTGGAGGGAAGCGCTCGTGCAAAGGCCCTGGAGGGCGTATGCTGGCGTAAGCAAGGGACGTCGTGGAACCCAGTGGGCTCGACACAATGAGAAAGAAGGTAGTAGGGGATGAGGTGAGTGAAGGGAGCGGCCTTCATGCCCCGGAGAAAGTTCTTTGCTTTTACTGTGAGGCCGGTGGGCTGTCACCAAAGGACTGGAGCAAAAGAGTGGCGTGGTCTGGCTTATGTCTTAGCAGGCTCACTCTCTTGAAGGTAGACTGGATGTGGGGCGGGGAGCAGTGAAGAGATTCCTGCAGTCCTCCAGGCGAGAGATGATAGGGTGGCAACCTGGAGCCAGTGATTCCGCTGGCTGTGAGAACACAATGGATTTGGGACACGTTTCAATAGAATAGGTGGAGTTCACGAGTATGGCTGGTGGATGTACAGGGGGTACAAGAGGAAGAGCCATAAAGAATGGCACCAAGACTTTTGGTCTGAGCAACCGAATGAACAGAGTGAACATGAGCGGAAAGGGAGGCTGCAGGAAGGCTTGGAGACTGGGGGCCTTGTTCTGAACACACAGGTTTATTGTTGGACATGCACGTGGAGATGTCAAGAGGGCAGACGCTGATGGAAAAAATACAAAACTGTTTTTAAAATATTACTGAGCCAAGAGTTTCCCTTTGTCAGCATAGCCTAAAAGTAGAACTCTTACCATGTTTTTTTTTTTCTTTTTGCGGTACCAGGGATTGAACCCAGGGACGTTCTACCTCCGCGCTACACCCCCAGCCCTATTTTTTTTTATACTTTATTTTGAAACCGGGTCTCATGAAGTTGTGGAGGGCCTCACTAGGTAGAGAGAGAGAGAGAGAGAGAGAGAGAGAGAGAGACATAGGGAGAGAGAGAAAGAGAGAGAGAGAGCTGAGGCTGGCCGCGAACCCGGATCCTCCGGTCTCTGCCTCCCAAAGTACTGGGATTACAAGCGCTCACCACCACGCCCAGCTTTACCATGTTTGATGAGGGAAAGAATGTCCACAAAATATTTTGACTTTGGTAAAGAAACCTGTGCTAAAAAGGTTGAAAATAGAGATATGCACAAGTGAAAATTTTAGTGGCCAATAAATATTATTTTCCCTTTCCCCTTTTCCTATTCCTTTAAAAAAAAAGTTGATTTCAAAATGTGCATCATTTTGTGGATTTTGAAGTCTTATGTTTAGAATTGATTTTTTTCCCTTTAATTAAAGCTTTGAATGGAACTTTCTGGTAAGAAAAGTCCCACAGGTGGCAGAATTGTGTTCACTGGCCTGTGTTACTATATTTTGAAAGGAAATTGGAATGTTCACTTATTGCATGTGTGTTATTTGTTTATTGTGTGTGTGAGTGTGTGTGTGTGTAAGTGTACACCTAACTTGTGACTTGCATGTCACTTGGTACTATTTGGTATGACAAAAAGAAAGGAAGAAAAAAGAAAGAAAGAAGAAAGAAAGAAAGAAAGAAAGAAAGAAAGAAAGAAGAAAGAAAAAGAAAGGAAGGAAGGAAGGAAGGAAGGAAGGAAGAAAAAGAAAGGAAGGAAGGAAGGAAGGAAGGAAGGAAGGAAGGAAGAAAAAGAAAGGAAGGAAGGAAGGAAGGAAGGAAGGAAGGAAGGAAGGAAAAGAAAGGAAGGAAGGAAGAAAGAAAAAGAAAGGAAGGAAGGAAGGAAGGAAGGAAGGAAGGAGGAAAAAGAGGGAGGGAGGAGAGAGGAAGGAAAGAAGAAAGGAAAAGAAAAAGAAAAGTGAGAGAGCTCTCTTCTGTTGTGAAATTTCCAATATGGGGTTAAGAAATAGATGATATACCTCATATGGAAATATCTAGGCTTCAGTGTTATTTTAATTAGCGTAAGCACATGTAATTGTGCTAGTGTCAGTTCGTGGCTGTCCTGTTCAACATCTGTCCTCCTCAGTCTTACGCAGGGAAGTATGTGCCCGCCATCGCTCACTACATCCATTCCCTCAACCCCGTGAGGGAGTTCAAGATCCACCTGAAAGGAATCGCCCTTGGAGATGCATATTCTGATCCTGAATCGGTAGGTATCTTGGTTTTCCTTTACTTTTTTTTTTAAACTTTTATTGGTGCATTGTAATTATACAGCACAATGAGATTCAAAGTTATACAGACATACGTGTACACATTGCTTGGTGTCTTTCCCTCCATATACCCGCCCCACCTTCCTCTTCCTCCCTCCCCATACCTGTTAGTGAGTTTGGTAGTGAGACCCTGAATGGCCATAACCTTATGTGAACCGTTCCATTCCTCAGTCCTCAGTTTTCCCCTCCCCACCTCCCTCCTCCAATCCCCTTCTACTATTTTCCTGTGTACTCTCCTCATTTTGACTGAAGAACCTTTGTTTCTTATTTTCTCTCTAGCGTCTACATATGAGAGAAGACATATGACCCTTGACTTCCTGAGACTGGCTAAGAGCACTTAGCATAATATTCTCTAGCTCCATTCATTTCCCTGCAAATGACATAATTTTGTTCTTCTTTATGGTGGAGTAAAATTCCACTGTGTGTTTAGACCACAGCTTTGTTATTGATTTGTCTGTTGATGGACACATAGGTTGATTCCATAATTTGACTATTATGAATTATGCTGCTATAAACATGGGTATGCATGTGTCACTATAGTATTCCAACTTCAATTCCTTTGGAAAGATACCGAGCCGTGGTATGGCTGGGTCATTTACCTTTTTCAACTTGAATAGATTAAATCCTTTCTAGTCAGATGGACAGATACACAGGCTCCTTTTACCTTAGAGGCCTAACTTGATAAAGGGCAATACCAGTTGACTTTATGACTTAAATCTTCTGATTTTTACCATGTTTCCATGTTTCAATTTACTATACCAGCCTACATTGGCTGTCAGTGTAAGTGTGTGTGTGTTTGTGTGTTGTATGTGCATTGTGTTGGTGGGGTGTGTGTGGGTGCACTTGTATATTTTGTGGTGTGTATATAATTGTCTTACTTGATGATCGCAAGACCGACGGTTATGAAGTGTTACTTCACTAAGCCAATGGGCTTCCTGACCTCTCTCCTTCGCCGTGCCTCACACTGTATGTCTCCTTTGTCCTCAGATCATAGGGGGCTATGCGGCATTCCTGTATGAAATTGGCTTGCTGGATGAGAAGCAGAAAAAGTACTTCCAGAAGCAGTGTGATGAGTGTGTAAAACACATCAAGGAACAAAACTGGATTCAGGCCTTTGAAGTGAGTTCTGGGGCCCCGTGTTGCCCTCCAGCAATTAAAACCATCTGAGGAGAGGGGGGTCAGTAGAGGCTCCGTGGTGCTCCGGCATTTTTATGTGAGAGAAAGAGTATCTGGCTGCGAGATGAGCGGGCGCACGTTGAAGAAATGGACTGTCTGCGCGCCTTTGAATTGACTTTGGCTGCGTTTTAACCCTGAGATCATCTTGGAGTGTTTATATAGCTGTGTCTTTCATTAACTGTTCTGATTTCTTTAAGTGCTGTGTAGGACCTAAAGGCATTTAGGCCCATTATATGCGAGTCAGAAGAAAGGTAGCCTCGGGAGTAAATGCATACACCGCAGCACGTGTGCTAAACCAGTTAGAAGGGTTATGTTCGGCTGGAGCAGTGACCCCAATGTGCCACAGATGTCACCTGTTCCCATGTGTCGGGAACCAAGATTAAGAAGTGTAGTGATTTGAAACTTTTGCAAAGAGCTGTTGGTATTTGGGAATATTATTACATTGTTCCTCTAAAATTCAATTTCAGGATCTGAGGATATGGTCATATTCTTCACCCTTTTCTTTTCTTTCTTGGTTATTTGAAATGTAAGAGTCTACTAAATAGCAGGAGACCGGAAGTTGGGTGTTTTGGGCCATTGCAGACAAAGGCCACATGTAAACAATCTTCCTGGGTCTTCATGACATGTTTACTATAGAGTCATTCTGTTTGATACATTGGTTATTGAGGCCAGAACTGATTTTTGAGAACTTTAATCTGTTTTAACAAACAAACATAAACATACTATAACAGCATACATAAGTCATTATGGATTTTTTTTAATTTTGCAATTTTTTTTTTTTGCGGTACCGGGGATTGAACCCAGGGGTGTTCTACCTCCACGCTACGCCCCCCGGCCCTATTTTTTATACTTTATTTTGAGACCGGGTCTCACGAAGTTGCGGAGGGCCTCACTAAGGAGAGAGAGAGAGAGAGAGAGAGACAGGGAGAGAGAGAGAGAGAGAGAGAGAGAGAGCGCGCGCTGAGGTTGGCCGCGAACCCGGATCCTCCGGTCTCCGCCTCCCAAAGTACTGGGATTACAAGCGTGCGCCGCCACGCCCGGCCTAATTTTGCAATTTTAAAATACATTTTAATACTTTTATTTGGTGTATTGTAATTATACATCATACTGGAGTATAGAGTGACAGAAGCCTCCATGTACACGACTTTTGGAGCACATTGATAGTCTTCCGGACCCTGCAGATCAGCTGACTCAGATAAAAATGGGACATACACAAACTTGGGGGGAGAGAGGAGTCAGTTAAAGGTATCTTCCATTTTACAAGTTAGGGTTACAGGACACTGTCCCCAATTCCCCGAGCCAGTGTCTGCCCTGGCTGTGAGTTCTGATAGCAGCAAACTGTGCAAACAAATCGAGAGAGGGAAGTCCTGCCACCCTGCGGGCTGCTAACAGGTTCTCCTTTCTGTGCCAGGACACCGGATGGGGCTGCAAAGTGTGCATTCAGAATTTCTTGTGCAAGGGTAGACATGAAGGAAGATGAATCTTATCCGGCACACAAGGAGCCATGCTTCCATTTGCAATAACAGCATTTTCAAGACCGATTTTAGACTCTCTGCTGTGGCAGTCAGGGGGAAAAGGAACCTTTAGAATTTAGCATTGATACTAAATTGTATGGGGCATGAGACCTATTTGCAAGTGAGATATTTAGTATGTTTTTAAAGGAGTACACAGGGATTCCGCAGCGTCAAGAGCAAGACCATCTGAGAAGCCCAAAGCTCTGAAGAGACCAGGGAGTGGGCTGTGGCACATGACACAGCAGCCCAAACACCACAGGGTTAGGGAGACTGCAGGAAAGCTCAGGCATTTTTGTGTATTCAGAGGTAATGAAAATGTGACTCGGGAGGCTAAATTGAGTCTCTCCCAAACCAGATTGATCAGAAAACAAAAACAAAATCCCTTGAAGGTATGGGATGCCTTTTTGACCACTGGTCCAGTATCTTGAGTGATGGATTAAAACATAAAGGACTTTGTTTTCTCGGGGGAAATAGACCAAATAATAACTTAGGACGATAAGCAACTGGTGGTTGAAATGTTTCAATGACTGCAGAGAAAGATTCAAACAAACCCTGACATCTGAGAGAATATGGATGTCAGAAATCGCAAGCTTAAATGATAAAGCCTATTTGACGTTCTGCTTCTTTAAAACAATTTAATTAATCAAAGAGCAGTAACTCACACCTGGAGTGGGCTTTAGAGATAGAGGATATTACCCCTATATGCACAGGTGTGTGTGCTCACGTACACACACACACACACACACACACACACATACACGCACACTACTGATGAGGATGGCAGGGCCCAGAGGGGTGCAATGAACTATGAAAGGACGCACAAATAGATTATTGAGGCCCAGGGCTAGAATTAACACCCCTGATTCAACCCCAGTTTTTCTCTTGCAGTAATTTTCAGGCATTTTGTAAAAATCCTGGGACACCTTAAAGAGTCTGTAAGATGCAAAATAGCAGATTTCTCATCCTGTCTCTTTTCCTGTGACCCTGTTCTGAGTCACAAAATTCTCTTCATGAAACACGTTTTGATCAGCAACTGGACTTCAGAGATTGGGACCACCTACCTTATTTGTTTGACACCAAGTGATTTTTTTAATTCTTTCTGAAAGCAAAGCCATTCTTCTTTCTTTCCCCCCTACATTTCTGGGGAGTGAACCCTGGGGCCTTGCACGTGCTAAGCAAGTGCTCTACCACTGAGCCCCTTCCCGAACCCTAACAAATCCATTCCTAAAGATTGATTTTATATTCCTGTTTAGTGTGGAAGATAATTTCTCAAGATGAGTTTCAAAAAAGATTTGTGCCTTCAGGACAACCGCAGGCCTACGGTGCCCCTTCTGGGAGGACAGATTAGAAAGACACCTCCTCTGGGCTGATGCAGTCCTGGGGGTTCAGGGTTTGGCAAGCAGATGCCGCCACTCTGAGAGGAGAGGGTGACCCTTTCTTCAGAGGCGGCCCTGCACCAGGGTGTCCGTCATGGCCCACAGAGCTTTCCTGCTTCCCTGCCCCTTCTTACCCCCCAACCAGGAGTGGCCTGTCACCCACAACCAGCACAGGGAGATATGGGGCCAAAGCATGGCTGGAAAATACTGAGGACTAGGCGGCACTGCAGCCAGACTGCTGGTGAGCCAGAATGTGTGTGGTTGAGGATGCAGGCCGAAGAGTCGTGGCCTGAGTTCTAATCTCACCTCTGCCATTACTGGTGGGGCAATCCTGGGCAAGTTACTCAACTTCTATGTATCTCCGTTTCCTCACCTAAAATTAGGATCGTGAGACCTTGTAAGATGCCTAAATTCATACTTGATAGATAGTTTCCAAAATGTGCTGAAGCCAGGCATGGTGGTGCATGCCTGTAATACCAGTTCTTGGTAGCCTGAGACAGCAGAATTGCAGGTTTGAGGCCAGCCTTAGCAACTTAGCAAGACTCTCAGCACTGTAGTGAGACCCTGTTTCAAAATAAAAAATAAAAAGGGCTAGAGTTGTAGCTCAGAAGTAGAACACCCCTGGACTCAGTTCCCAAATTTAGTAAAATTTTATTTTACTAAAATATAAAATAAAATGTGATGGATTCATTTCTTAAAATCCTTGCACAAGAAGCCCTTACCACCTGTCTCAGCAGCAGTACATCCCCGGTATCCTCATTCTGTTCTGTGACTGTTCTCCTCATCTTCTTGCTTTATGCAAACCTGGCTCTCCGCTGATGATGTCACCTCTCCTGCAGCCCTCCCAGGTGAGAGGGAGAGCAGATGTCTTCCCTGCTTCTCATTCCTGCTCCCAGACCCATCCCTGGCCTCCTCCTGGTGCACCGAGCTTTGCATCCCAGGGCCTAACGCGGTGCCACCCACCACTTCTAGTAGCCATCTACCGATTCCTGGGCACTCCTCGTTCTCTGACCAGTTAACTCCTGCCTCACTGAGAGTCTCTCTTGTCCAAATTCCCAGTGACCACAGTCTCCAAAGTGATGAACCTGTTAATGCTGGATCCCTTGGTTCCTTAGCCTCCTCTTTTTCAATGCTCCTGTTGGACTCTGTATCTGCGCTTCCCATCACCAAATAAAACCATCAACCACTCCACAATCCCAAAGTTAAACATCTTTCTCCAACTACCACCCCATCCTTCCGGCTCGCCTGTGCTAATGCATCAACTCCAGCAGTCCTGCGACCAGTGCCTCCGAACCCACCAATCCGCCCGCCTCTTCATGATGTCTACCCGCTCTAGCCCTCCCTTCTCTAATGATCAAACCTACACCTGAGGTCATGCAGGTTGTACTTCCCAACCCCTAAGCCCCTTTAGCACTTCCCCCAAGTCCTTAGGCTAAACAGCCCTGGCTAAATGCCCCTCTCTGCCATGCCTGCCCCATGAACTGCACATGGAAGGAGAAAATACGCCAACCATGCTGACGGCCCTCACCTCCGCTGACCACCATTATATCAGGAACCCAAAGAAAACATCCACTAGCTCCAAGCACCTGCGTGTATGCTCATATCCCCTGTCCCCTCTCCTCATACTATGAGCGAGGGGTCTGAGATCCACGCAAAGCAATCCTCTCCCAAGGCCCACTCCACAGTCAAGAGCTCAGTGCTTGCCCTTTCCTCCTGCTGGAATGTTCTTTCCCTAGTTGTCTGTGGCTTCCTTTCTTCCTTCCAACAGGTCTGAACTGAAATGCCACCTTTTTTCTTTCTTTCTTTCTTTGTAGTACCGGGGATTGAACCCAGGGACATTCTACCTCTGAGCTATGCCATAGCCCTTTTTATTTTTTTATTTTGAAACAGGGTCTCATTAAGTTGCTGAGGGCATCACTAAATTGCTGAGGCTGACCTCAAACCTGTGATCCTCCTGTCTCAGTCTCCCAAGTACTGGGATCACAGGCATTTGCCACCACTCCTGGCTTCAAATGCCACCTTCTAAGTAAGACCCCCTCCCCATTTAGTGTCCCCTACACCCATACATACCCACTCCTGACACTTATTCCTCTTGTATCCTTCTCATCCCCTAACATATTAGAGATTTAACATTCTACCGCGCTCCATATTTTACCGAGTAATACTTGCTTATTGTCCCACCTAGAATATAAGCTCCAAGACGGGGAGGGCTTTGGGTCTGACTTCTTCACTGACGTTTCCCTAATTCCTAGGACAGTGGTTAGCAGAGAGAAGATGTGTAATAAATGCTCTGTGTATGACACAGTGAAGGAATGGGAAGTCATTGACTAAATGGAATGACGGATGTCTGCACGTATTCACCCACCCTGACGTTTTCCTTCTGTTTCTCCCTCTCTCCTGACCTAGGTGCTAGACAAACTCCTGGATGGCGACCTCACAGGCAGTCCTTCCTACTTTATGAATGTGACCGGATGTTCCAGTTACTATAACATTTTACAGTGCACGGTAAGGATAACATTTTAAAGCCCGTAGTAATGTTTGCTTAAAATGTTTGGCAAAAACCAGGCTTCCTCTAATTTGGAAAACAGCATAGCTGACTTTATATTAGACAAATACGTCCAAGCCGTATTGCATGGTTTTCTTTAGCAACCTATAGGATTTGTTTCCAATCAATGTTGTAATCTAAACATCAACATGTGTGATATTCCAGATAGAGAACGTGTGATATTCAAGGTAACCCAGAACAGTTGCTTTTTTTAAAAAATTGGATGTATTGTAATTTTCCATGATATTGGGGTACAGAGTGTTAGAAAAATACATGCACACCACTCTTGTTGCCCTCTCTGATGAACTCAGATACCCCCAGATCTTGTTTCACAGAGGAGCTTTTGTGACAGTGCAGGCTGGGCTTGTCATGCTGGGAATTTTGGAGTTTTGAGGCTGTTTGTGAGTCTCTTGAAAATGCCCACATTCTTTGTTCTGTACTTAAGATGGCTTGGATAATCAAAACCGCCAAAGCCCGTGTGAAAATATTTGCTTTGTCTTACTTCTAACGTCAGATGTTTACTGCATTTAGTACGGCTCTCACTTCAAGCCCTCTGGAATATTTCTTAAAGTATTCAAGTAGTTGCTTTCCTAAAAGTAGGCCAAAGTTGATGTCTTCTGTGTGGAATTAATCAAATAAGAAAAAGAAAGCCCAAGTAGGGGGGTTTGGATTTGTATAATCTTTGTCGAGTGCATATGACAACGCATCCTGTTTTGAAAATTGTCTTGTTTATAAACTATTTGTAAACAAAATACAAAGTCAAATTCAGTGGAGGTTGCCAATCCTGTGGTTTTGGATTTAAATTCTACCAAGAACAAAACATACGGTAGGGAAGAGAAAAAAAAAACTGTGCTTGCCTTTTTTCTCTGCAAGATAATATATTCACAGTCAGCAAAGATCATTAATGAAGCACAAAATTGTCAAACTGAAAGCCTAACACATTTATTTTTGTCCTTTTGTACCTTGAAGTTTTTTTTTTTTAATAAGGCTCGTAAACAACTTTTGTCTCCTTCACAAAATACCATCTGTTTTTACATTTGATATATTTCCCCCATGGTTGGTATTTCCACCCCCACCCCTGTGGCTTTAATAAACAGCAGAACTTGGAAAAGAAATCTGTGTCTTTTCATCTTCCACACCACCACCCTGGTTTTTGAGATCCACTGACCTTTCCACGGAGCCACCAACAAGGAACGGTTGATGTGGATAATCTCACCTTTTTCTTTTCCCCATTTTTCTCCTCTAGTGCAGTTGCTATGTGGAGTCATTGCAAACCATGGTTTCCAGAAAGGGGAAAATCTAGTCTTTGCCAATTGGCTATTGGCTTCAAGAGTAACAGATCATCCAGATTTGTCCTTAGTAAGAGGATCTCACTTAAGTCACCTCAAAACCTTCATGTGAAAATTTCAAGAGTGGGGACAAATGAACAGCCACGTTCTCCCTTGTTGATTGCTTTTTACATTATGAGAAATTCACAGCTATTCCCAGCGGGCTGTTCCTGCCACTAAATCATGTTCCCTGTTATCTTTATATGCACCCTCTGCCAGGAACCTGAGGACCAGGGTTACTATGGTAAATTCCTGTCACTCCCAGAAGTAAGACAAGCCATCCATGTGGGAAACCGGACCTTTAGTGACGGGGCCGAAGTTGAAAAGTACTTGCGGGAAGACACCGTGAAGTCAGTCAAGCCCTGGCTAACTGAGATCATGAATAACTACAAGGTAAGTAACTCACCTCAGTCACTGCCTATTTGTGGAACTTTCCAGGTTTCCCAGAGCAGAGGTGACTTTGTTTTATTTATAATTTGCCTCCTGCCTTAAAAACAAAGCAAAACAAAAAAAAACCTCGAATGCCATTTATACACATAATGGAACGTCTTAGGATTGATCAGTGTACAATCTGCACTCCTATCCAGGTATTCCCTGACCAAATGCATCCTTACTAGATTGTGTTTCAGAACACAGCCCTGGAAGTCCCACTTTTCTGGCCCTGCCCCTAGTACATAGAGTTTGACTTATATCTCTTGTTTAAAGTCATCTAAAACTAATGGCATACAGAGTCAACAAACCAATTATAGGCCTGCAGAATATGATGAATTTACTTTTACTTTTTTTTTTTTTTTTTGCGGTACCGGGGATTGAACGCAGGGACCTACCTCCGTGCTACACCCCCGGCCCTATTTTTTATACTTTATTTTTGAAACCAGGTCTCACAGAGTTGCAGAGGGCCTCACTAAGGAGAGAGACAGAGAGACAGAGAGACAGGGAGAGAGAGAGCTGAGGCTGGCCGCGAACCTGGATCCTCCGGTCTCCGCCTCCCAAAGTACTGGGATAACAAGCGTGCGCCACCACGCCCGGCTGAATTTACTTTTGAGGAAAGAAAGAGTCTAACTAGATATCAGCCAGCATGTCTACCATCCTGGTGTTTGGTTCTGTCAGGGAAATATAGTGGCCCTTGCTGCTGGTCTGCTTCAAGCCTTCTCTGAGCATCTCCAGAAAGCACTGCTGTTTGGCCTCTTCTCTGATTTCTACTTCATAGTCATACTTAGCACATGGGATTCCCATTGTGGGCTCTCACCCTGATACCCACACTCGCATCAGCTGGGAGCAAATGTCCATGACAGATGAATTAATGAAAGGAGAAGGAGTGCTATACCAAAGAGAGAGCTAAGAAACCCGTCCGCAATCCATTAGGTATTATCATCCACCAATTTATATTAAACCAAAAAGAGTTTAGCACTTGCATTTTAAGACATAAACAATCTAGTATAACATTAAGGAATGCCAAGTGGTTTTATCGAGTGGGAGAAGTTCCCACATATATTATTTGTGCCCTTGGGAGCTCACTATAAATTTAACTAGAATAAATCCTTTCTCATCCAAGTAAAGCAAGGGTGGGGTATACAGCTTACCTGATGATAGGAACTCTCTGGATGTTGACTAATTGCCGTAGGTTATTAACTGGATTGATAAAGGAGAATATGTTGATTAAAAGTGATCCTGTATCTCTGCCTGTTGCCCAGGTAACCCAAACCCACAGTTTTAATCTGCCCAGGCTGCTATAGCATATACCTTAGGCTGGGTCATTTATAAACAACAAAAATTTATCACTCAGAGTTCTGGAGGCTGGGCTCGATCAGGCACCTGCAGGGTTAGTGTCTGGTAAGGGCTGCTTGCTGCTTCAAAGATGGCTCCTTCTTGCTGCTTCCTTACATCACAGAAGAGCACACAAGCTCTCTTCAGGGCCTCTTTTATGAGAACTACTCCCATTCATGAAGGTGCCACCCTTATGATTTAATCACCCCAAATTCCCACCTCTCAGTACTATCACTTTGGGCCTATATGAATTTGGGGGCAGGAGTACAGACATTCAAACGGACCACAGCACCTACCAATATGAATTCCATTGAAACCGGAGTGTTTTCTACACTTTTCAACTCTGAATCTGTTTCCCCCCACTCCCCCCCCAAAAAAAGAGAAAGAGAGAGAACAGTTTAGTGGTACAGATAAACCACATTTCCATAAAGAAAGAAGAAAATATGTAATCAATCTGAATGCAGACCAAAAAAGTAACTGCTGCTGAAACAGACCAGTAGTCACTGATCCAGCTGGCCCAGCCCTTCAGGCAGCGATTATCTTCAACTTATCTGTTATTGATGGCGAACTTCAGTATATATGTAATAGAATCAGAACAACACAGGTTGGCTTAAGACATTAGCATCCTTCAAGTTATATTTATGGAAGATTCCGTTCTAATTTGTCATAGTAAGTAGCGTGCCTGCTTCTTCTATTCAGAGGAACAGAGAAGGTTTTTGCCAGGACTAGAGTCATTTTTGCCGATGTGGAGTAGCTCTGATAGTGGAGGAAGGCCCCCGTGAGTGTCTGCGATGTTTTCTTGTAGTTTCTCTGTAAACATTAGTCTCTGTGTAAAAACTATGCCAGATTCTCTTCTCGTAATGATCTACAGGAGATGCACACTCCAGGTCATTTTCTTCTCGGTAACTTCAGAAATATCATATAGGAAGTTTCCAGAATAACCAAAATGAGAAACAATCTGAATTTTTCATGATTAAATCAGGTCAAAATAGTACTAGGATTTCTGAACTGACAGGTAAAAGAGCATTATGGTGGAGAGCGTATTTGAAGTTGTACGTTTTGAGTTTGAGTTCTGCTTCCGCCGCTCATGGCTGTGTTCCTTTGGCAGAAGATATTTGTTTGTATGTTTGTATGTTTGTTTGTTTGTTTTTTGTGGTACCGGGGATTGAACCCAGGGGCGTTCTACCTCCGCGCTACACCCCTGGCCCTATTTTTTATACTTTATTTTGAAACCGGGTCTCACAAAGTTGCAGAGGGCCTCACTAAGTAGAGAAAGAGAGAGAGACAGACAGGGAGAGAGAGAGAGAGAGAGAGAGAGAGCTGAGGCTGGCCGCGAACCCAGATCCTCCGGTCTCCGCCTCCCAAAGTGCTGGGATTATAAGCGTGCGCCACCACGTCCGGCGGCAGATGATATCTAACTTTCCCAGTTTCAGCTTTCTTGTCTGAAGAATGGGAATAAAAATAGTACTGATGCATGGGTTCTTGTGATGTTTACATCAATCATGTAAACATTAGCAAAGATAGAAAAGATTTCAACAATGTCATTAACCAGGTTGATTTATTGAATGTGTATATATATCTCTGAACACTCTGTGTAGCATATCATAACTATTTTAAAGAATTTGCATCATACATCCCATATTTTCTAACTATATGGAATTAGTTTAAGAATCAATATAAAACATCAAAAGGACAAATAAAATGTAATTCTGTTTATCTTATGGATAAAAATGATAGAAAAAAGGAATGCTACATATATAGCAGTAATTTTAAAAGGTAATGCAGAAACATAGAAGGAAGCATATGCCAACAAATAGGTAAAAATTCTTCAAAAATATAACTCAGTGATTCAAGAAGCAACCAAAAGCCTTAAATGGTCCTTAACCGTTGAATAAAGTGAATCAATAGCCAAAAATTCTTCCACAAAGAAAGCATCAGACCCAAATGGTTTTATATGTAAATTCTACCAAACTGTTATTATTCAACTCCTATAGAGATTTTTATAAAGAGAATAGGAAAAAATCCTCAAATTGTTCTAGAGGATTATGTCACATTGTTATCAAAAATAGATAAGAAAGTGACAGAAAAGAAAATCATAGAATAATCTTTCTTATGAATATATTTGTGAAAATCCTAAACTATTTAAAAACTCTAATCCACCAGTGAATAAAAAAGATCAAGTTGAGTTGATCCCATGAATGCAAAAATACTTTCCCACTGGGAGGCTGAGACAAGGAGGATCACAGGTTCGACACCAACCTCAGCAACTTAGTGAGACTTTGATCAATGTAGCGAGGCCCTGTTTCAAAACAAACAAACAAAAAAAATAGGACTGGGGGTGTAGCTCATAGGTAGAACACCTATAGGTTCAATCCACAGTACTAAAAAAAAAAAGAAGAAGAAGAAGAAGAAAAAGGAAAAAAAAGAAAATCTGTCATATAATTCACCACACTAAAATGTGAAGAGAAAAAAATATTCATCTTAATAGATACAAAATCCTGGATTTGATAAAAATTTGCTCCCAATTAGGATAAGCATTTTAGCAAGCTAGAAACAGTACCTGTATTCATTTTCTATGGTTGCTAAAAGAAATTACTAGAAACTTGGTTGAATAAATAGCAGACTTTTTTTTTTCTACTCACAGTCAGTTTCCCTGGGCTGGAATGAAGGTGGTTAACAGGGCTACGCTCCCTCTAGGGGCTCCATGTGACAAGACATTCCTTGACTTCTCCAGCCTCCAGTGGCTTTGGCATTCCTGGGCTTGTGGCGGTATCATCCCACTCTGCCTGTGTGGCTATATTGCTTTCTCTTCTTATGAAGTCCGCCTCCCTTTTATAGGGGTGCATGTGATTGTGACTTAGCGCCCTCCTAGATAATCAGGACAATCCCGCATCTCAAGATCCTTAGTGTATCACATCTGCAAAAATTCCAACAAATAAATGTACCAGGAATAATGGCATAGAAAATCATTTTTTGACAAATACTAGCGTTATAGCTGTTTCAGGTGAGAATCAATGATGGAGGCTAAAATGAGCAAGGATAGTAGGATGAGAAGCAGGATACTGACACCATTTCAAAGTGTCCCTCTACAAAATACTTATCACGAAGGGAAAAATGGTAAATTTAGAAGGGTCGAACCTGGCGCACAGGAACCAAGGTGAACATCCCCAGTACTGGTACAAATGGGCATTTTGTACTCCTGGAGCGTTGTACAGGGAAAGACACATCATCACTAATGTGACGTTCTTGCCAAAATATATAACAAGAATTTGATCATGAGGAAAGATCACACAAAACAACATTCCACAAAATAACCAGCTGGCACTCCTTAGAAGATCATGAAAGAGAAAAAAGACTGAGGAATTATTCCTGATTGAAAAAGAAAAAGAAACATGAAACCAAACATAATGTGTGACCCTTTCTTGGATCCAGAACTAGAAAAAGATTATTAGGGGGACAATTAGAAATTGCTGAATAAAGTCTGTAGGATAGAAAATAACATTATATCCACGTTCATTTTCTGTTTTTTTGGTTTTACATGTTTGTTTGTTATTTGGTTCTGGGGTTGGAACCCAGAGGCATTCTACCTCCGAGCTACATACCCAGCCCTTTTTATTTTTTATTTTGAAACAGGGTCTCACTAAGTTGCTGAGACTGGCCTCAAACCTGCAATCCTCCTGTTTCAGCCTCCCAAGTACTGGGATTACAGGTGTGAATTTTCTGGTTTTGATAATTATATAGTGGTTATGTGAGATATTAACATTTGAGAAGGACACATAAAAGATATTACAGGAATTATTTGTACTATTTCTTTACCAAATTTACTGAAATATAATTCACTTCCTGCAAAATTTGCCCAGTGGGTTTCAATATATTAATGAATTCTTGAAACCATCACCACTATCTAATTTTAAAACATTCTTATCACATCCCCTCCCCAAATTTTTATCCATTAGCATTCACTTCCATTCTTCTAGCCTCTAGCAACCACTAATTTACTTTCTGTCTCTGTGGATTTGCCTATTTGGAATATTTTATACAAGTGGAGTGGTGTGATATGGGGTCTTTTGTGACTGATTCCCTTCACTTAGCATAATGTTTTCAAGGTTCATCCACGTTGTAGCATGTATTAGTACTTTGTCCCTTTTTATTGCTACATAATATTTCTTTGTCTGGCTATGCTACATTTTACCCATCCATTCATCTGTTGAAAGACATCTGGCTTCTTTTCACTTTGGGGCTATTATGAATAACATTGCTATGATCACTCATGTATACGTTTTCGTGTAAACACATGTTTTCAGTTCTCTGGGGTAGATACGTTGGAGTAGAAGTATGTGGTCATGTGTTAACTTGACATATAGCATTACGAAGAACTGCCAAACTGCTTTCTAAAGTGGCTTCACCGTTTTACAACTCCAACAACACTGGAGGAGAATTCCAATTTCTCCCTGTCCTTGTCGACACTTGTTAGTGTCTGCCATTTTGATTAGTGCTATCTAGAGAGTATGCAGTGCTATCCCATCGGGTTTTGATTCACATTTCCCTGGTGACGAGGGATGTTAAGCATCTTTCCATGGTTCATTTATATATCTTTGGAGAAATGTCTGTCCAAATCCTTTGCCCACTTATTAATTGGGTTATTTGTCTTTTAACTGTTGAGCCGTAAGTGTTCTTTACATATTTCAAATACAAGTCTCTTTTCAGATATGCGATTTGTAAGTATTTTTCCCCATTCTCTGAGCTGTCTTGTCATTTTCTTGATGGTGTCCATCAAGGACCAAAATTTACAGTTTTATCAAAGTCCAATTTGTGTTTTATTGTGCTTTTGGTAAGAAAACAATGCCCAAGCCAAGGTAACAAAAAATTAGTCCTACATTGTCTCCTAAGAGTTTAACGGTTTGGGCTCTTACTTCTCATCAGTTAAAATTAGTAAACTATAGATGTGACAACACGGAGACTCTTAGAAACATAATAGAAAGTGAACAAAACATGTCACAGAAGAATACAGAATTATGCTCCAACAAGCACAAGCAAGTAATACATGACTGGGATGTACACAGGTTTATGTTAAAACATTCTTCCAAAAGGAAGGAAATCCCCAGTACTTGGGAGGCTGAGACAGGAGGATTGCAGGTTTGAGGCCTGCCTCAGAAATTTAGCGAGACCCTTTAGCAACTTAGCAAGAACCTGTTTCAAAATTAAAAAATAAATAAAAAGGGCTGGGGGTGTATCCCAGAGGTAGAATGCCTCTGGGTTCAATCCCCAGTACCAAAAAGAAAAAAATGTGTGTGGGGGGGTTCTAAACCTAGACTCCAGGTTAGTGGTTATCTCTATGGAGAACAGAGGATTTTCACCAGGAAGAAGTGCCCCAGGTGGATTTGGTTCTGTTGGTAGCATAGGAGTTCTTAAGGGGGGTGGCACATTTGTTGTTGTGTTTATTTGGGGGTTTCCAAACTTACAGACATACTACAGTACATTCTTTATCATGTAAATAAATAATAATAAAATTTATTCATAATAATGAAATAATAAAATTTGTAAGGAGGCAGATTGCAATGAGTGTTCTGCAGAGGTTTAGTTGACCGTGTTGGACACGTTTGGACTGCTCGCTGTGGCCATACCCTGAAAGTCCCTGAACACCCTACAAAGGATTGGGAGACATCATGGCAGACACAAAGAACTGATCCACTTTCTCAGAGATCCTACTACTTTCCCTCACTGATAGAAAATAATTACATAATCCAAATAGCAGATGGCTGAAACCTTTTGACGCTGGCTCTGCATGCCACTGGTGGCCATTGACCCGCAGATCACACACTCTCACATCTCTCTGACGGTGGTGTTGAAGTGTGCGCCGTGTCCAAAGTTAAGCTGTTTGGAACTTAAAATTTCTTTTATTTTCTAATCTGTAAAATCCTATCTATCTTACAGACAATCAGCATTTTAAGGGCAGATGTTTTTGTGGGGGTTTTTGTTGTGGTGGTGGTGTTTTGTTTTGTTTTGGTACTGGGGATTGAACCCAGGGCCATTCTATCTCTCAGCTACACCCCCAGCCCTATTTTATTTTTTATTTGGAAACAGGAGCTCACTCACTAAGTTGCTGAGGGCCACGCTAAGTTGCTGAGGCTGGCCTCAGACCTGCAATTCTCCTGTCTCAGCCTCCCAAGTACTGGGATTACAGGCGTGCTCCAGGGTGCCTGGCTTAAGGGCAGCTGTCTTACCTGTCTTGTTCATGACTCTACATTCAGGGCCTAGACAGAGTCTGGTACATAATAGACACTCAATAACCTTTAATTGCCTTGATAACAAAATGATATATAAAACAAAATATAAACCTTGGCAGAGACTAAATGGTGCTGGAACTGTACTTCCACGACAGCTGTGGCTTTCAGGGCTCCATTTGCATTAGAAGCACCTGGGTAGCCTTAAGAAAGCATTATGGCTTTCTATTAATGATGACTCACTCCCCCACAGTGCTGATTTGGTTGCCTAGGATAGTAATTAGCACATAGCATTGTGCAGTAAATTTGGAAGGAAGGGAGGAAAAGAAATAAGGAAGGAATAGCAGAAAGAAGGCCTGTTCATTTATACAATAAACTGTCTTTACAATAAACTTATATTTAATCATAATAAGTAAAATAATTCACTGCCTTAATCACCTTTGATTATGTCATGTGCATTATGTTCCTTCTTCTTTTTAGCAGCATCTAAAACAAAACCAAATAGAAATATACTCTCTTTTTTTATCTTTTTTTGCGGTACTGGGGATTGAACCCAGGGACATTCTACCTCCAAGCTACACCCCCCAGCCCTATTTTTTATTCTTTAATTTGAAACAGGGTCTTGCTAAATTGCAGAGGGCCTCGCTAAGTAGCTGAGGCTGGCCACGAACCTGAATCCTCTGGTCTCAGCCTTCCAAGTACTGAGATTACAAGCGTGGGCCACCACGCCCGACTGAAATACACTCTCTTAAATGTTGATTTTAGATGTATCCTAGCTGGGCATGGTGGCACATACCTGTAATCCCAGTATTTGGGAGGCTTAGACAGAAGAATTGCAGGTTTGAGGCCAGCCTCATCAACTTAGCAAGACTCAGTTTCAAAATAAAAAATATAAAATGGGCTGGGGATGTAGCTCAGAGGTAGGATGCCCCTAGGTCCAATCCAAAGTACCCAAAAATAAAAATTAAAAACAAAAAGAGGTGTCCTGATTTTAAAAACAGTAAATGTGGTGGTAAGACAGGGACTCTAGAATCTTGGAAGCATAGCCCACACTTCAGCAGAGACATTGGCTTTGGAACTTCTCTTTGTAGAAGTTCCGGTCCCTTCATTCTTTGTGATAAAGGGGTTTCATTGTTCTTGTTTTTCTTAAAGATGCCGAAAATATCTTTAACTTCCCTTTCTCTATCTGGTTACAATTCTTGCCTTCGTAAAAAATATATGGTCTATATTTTCAAAGACTCTGCGTACATGACCATGTGCGTGTGTGTGTGTGCCTGTGTTGGGTATTTCCTGTGTAAACCCATTATTTCAACAAATGGGAGCTACAGTTCTCTACACAAAGGCCATTTGAATCCAAAACCAGGGTTACCCTGGGGTTTGGGGTCACTCCTATTGCAGAGTTGTCTGGAAGGCCAATGCAGTTTTAGAGGGGACCAAATGCTAGTTCTTACCAACACATGCTTATGTTTTTAAAGGTTAAGTGGCCTTGGGGTAGGGCTTACTATGCTGTGCTTAAAAGTTCATCTAGTCAGGAAATTCTAAATATAAAGTTACATTTCCCTGTCACTTATCATTCTACAGCTCATTAAACTCCACCTAATTGCATCTTCAGAATGCAGGATCTTGATGTTGCTCAGTTTCACTACCAGACTGAAATCTTAACACCCAGGTCATTAGAGTTTTATTTACTCCTCTTAGGCTATCAAAAGATCTTCGTTTAGCAGTGGGTAGTTTCTGATTAATGGATGTGACTTAGGAGTTTGAAAGGTAAATATTTCTAGTAATTTGAACTCATGTTAGCAGTCACCCTAATTGCTCGTGACATTTTTCTTAAGAGCATCCTTGATGGTTAAATATCAATGGTATCAGTGGCCAAGAAACTAGATTTGATAAATGTCTAGCATTCCAAGAAAAATTTACCACTTAAATGAGCCTAATGTGTCAACTGTTAGTTGGAGCCTCAAACCACGATGAAAAAGTCTGACTCCGTTAGCTGTAAGCTCATGCAACCACTTCTCTTCGAGCCACAGTGGAGGGAGGAAGGGTCAGTACTGTTCCATGAGAAACTTCCGGAAGAGAAAGTAGCTCCCAAATGAAGTGTGATCAGGAGAGGGATGCTCATCCTGGTACATTTGTTCTATGTAATTTTAGCCGATAGATAAGTGACTGCCACTTCACAGGCAAATAAAAGTAGTGTCCGTTCAAAAACGAATGTGCACTGCAGAATTCCTTCAGAGTTCATTTTATCTGTTCCAGTTATAATCCAAGTGCAAGAGCAGCATTGGTCGTTTTTATGAGTCATGCTTTTCTAGACTTTTAAATTTCTTTTCGTCTTTAAGCATTTCCATAAATAAAGGAAAAAGAATATCCACCAATTATGAAGGGAGCTTGATTTCACCTGATCTTGCCATACTTTAACATCATTTCCTGTTTGCTGTTCAAATTTGTGTTGGGTGAAACGTTCACACCGAGAGCCAGTGTGTATTTTTGTTTTCTCTGATCTCATGAAGCCACTCCATAATATATTCGACCCCATGAATCGTTTTAAGTTGCATTGCTCGGCGAGCACCGTCATCATTTTGGGAAGGCTTTATTGTGTTGTTTGAAAGTGCCTCATGCTCAAAACATTAGAAAGTACGTTGTGATTTATGACAACAGGAAAAGTAGGATTTAATCTGTCGTCACCCAAGGATGGCAGGGTGAGGATGGTTTGGAGAGAGAGAGAGAGGTAACAAATGGCAATACCATTTGTTTTGCAGATTCCAGGGAGCTAACAATCCATAAGCTAAGAGACGCGTATTTAAGTCCAGTTGGTATACAATCCAACTGCTACAAAACGCAAGCATTTCTACCAGTTGACTTTACATTGAAAGATAAATTGGAGAAAGTTGGAGGGAATATTCCTTTCTGGGTGCAGTTAGTAGTGCTTATTATACAATAAATATCACCGTGCTGTAGGAGCTACTCAGTCTGTATGCATCATGTCACGGTATAACTAGACGAGATGCAAAAAGAATACAGGAATGTTCTAAAGGACAGGACCCCTGGGAATTGGTGTGTGCCCACCACCATACACGAGGGTGTCAAAGGATAGAGTAAAATTCGAGTTTTTTATTTTTTAATAAGGGAAATAATAAGCTTTACTCACGTTTAATGTGCATATTGGCCCTTGAGTACTGATTTAGTCTGTATGTTAGAGGGTCACACCATCAGATGGGACAGAGCGAGAATGCAAAGCCAAAGCTTTTGTTCTTATTTTTATTTTGTCAATCATCATCATCACCATCATCATCTATTTGCCATTTGGCCTGACTCTAAGCCCAGTGCTCGCTTCGCTCTTTCTTTCTTTTTTTTTTTTTTTTTTTTTGTACTGGGGATTGAACCCAGGGGCATTCTACCTCTGAGCTATACCCCAAGCTCTGTTTTATTTTTTTTATTTTTGAAACAGTGTCTCACTAAGTTGCGGAGGGCCTCACTAAGTTGCTGAGGTTGGCCTTGGTCGCAAACCTACAAGCCTCCTGTCTCAGCCTCCCAAGTACTAGGATTACAAGCGTGCGCCAACACACTGGGCACCCAGGGCTCTTTCTGTGACAGTGTCCTCTTCTTCCATCTTGATATTGGAGGACTTAAGTCAGTGGCAGTTGATTCTGGTCTAATAGAGAAAATAGCACGCACACTTCCCACCACCCAAGGAAGACACAGTCACAACGTCCAGGGCTCTTCCTAGGAGTTTTTCATCAGTGGAGTTGACCGGCCTGTATTGTAGAAGTTGTCCAGTCACACCCCTACCATGGCCAATCTGTACCATTTTTTGCTTACTCTCATCATTATCATTATTATTTTTCCCATGTCTTGTCAGTGGGTCACAGTCCAGCCCAGGATTCCTAGGTGACACATAACTGATAAAAGCTGCAAGCGTCAATGAAGCTTTCAGAAAGACGAGCTCTGGGCAGGTGCCCGCCTGTGACCTCTCCATCTTGATTGCCCTGCCCCTGGTGCTCCTGACACTGAATATTCAGTCTCTTTCTCCAGCCTCCTGAAAGTCCCCGTATTCGTTACAGTGATTTGCACCATCCATTTGAGCCTCCTTGACATTCTCTGGAAAGAAAAGGGAAAAGGTGCTTTATTCTCCAAACAGGGGGGAGCTGTGTTTTGGATGGAAAAGAAAAGCCACCCGCAAACCTAATTGCAAGCTGATGGGTGGCTTTGATAAATGGAGCCATTGAGAGCCCAGGGCGGAGAATCTCACACCCGACCGATACCAGGTGTTCCTGTGCAGATAAAAACATAAAAAGCACAGTAGCAGTCCCACTTTTCTCGCTCTTGTTAATTTGGTAAGGGAGTCAGCTGTGCGGGCGGGCACCTGCCTTCTTTGATGAAATCAACCTGGTCGGAAACCCTTTATTAACTTTGCTGCCCACCTGAGCAGGGGTCTGGGTTGGCAATGGCGGATGAGACGTAGACTCCTGTCTCCTGGAAGTCGCTTTTCTAGATGGCTGCCTACTGGCTGTCACTCTCAGCCTTCTCATAAGAGAAAGACAAAGCAATCGTCATTCACAGACAATTGGAGTTTTCTCAAGGTGGAAGGCAAGCGTGCTATGGGAGAAGGGGACGCAGTCAGAATCCAGGTGGACCGCAGGCGCCCCGCGGGGACTCTGCTCACCGAGCGCTCTCCGCCTCCCCTTCTCTGTCCCCTTCCTTTTGAGAGCCCCCAAGCCTCTAGGGGAACGGCTCCGTAGGTCACTCAGCAGTTCTCCTGCATCAAGGCCGTCTGCTGGCACTCGGGGCAACTCTAGTTGGGAAGGGTCATCTCCCTTCCCCGCTCTCACCCCTCACGTAATCCTTGGTGAATCCCAGCCACACTACTGTATTTTGAACTTGAGGGTTGGCGATAGTGATGGGGAGCAGGGAGCTGGCATGTGGGGTTGAGGGCAGGGCATGGGGGTTCCCCACAGCTCCTGTCTCCTTCCCGTAATAAGCGATGCTGTGGGAACATTTGCTTTCCTCTACAATGAGGTGCTTTGCGGTCACCTCAATCCAGCTCCACGACGTGCATGGAGACTGCTTCTGCTGCCATTTGTCAATGGTTGACAAAGGGAGCAATTCTTTCCAGGATATACCCAGGATATACCTTTCCAGCTCAAGGTACACCAGCGTGCTCCAACAGAAACGTGACGCAAGCCACATACGTAATTCTGAATTTTCTGGGAGGCACGTTAAAAATGTAAAAACAACAGGTGAGGTGAATTTTAATAATATATTGTCCATAACCTTGTATGTATAAAATATCATATCAACTTGCAACAAGTACTAAGAAATCATTGAGGTTTTTGCCTTCTTTATTTTGTGCTACGTATTCAGAATCCAATGTGTGTCTTAGACTCACAGCGCCATCTGGACTAGCCACATTTTAAATGTTCAGTAGCCACTGTAGTCAACAGTATAGACTGGTACTATAGACTTAACCATCTATATGTTAGAGCAGTTTTTCTTGGCTCGGCAGGGCTGCTTCTGGGTGATGGGGTTGTGTGCAAATGTGTGCTTGTACACTCAATGACGTGGAAAGAGAAAGGAATAGCCCCCTTGACCCACCTCTTAGTGAGTTAATAGCATTGAGGAACACACTGTAGTCTTTGGAGATGATCCTTCTGTGTGTCCTTGCGGCTGACCTCTGACAACCAGGCAGACAGTCCCCTCTCCTGATGAGGCTCGCCTGGGGGCAGGGGTGTCAGCAAGCTGCTCCCAGAACTCTTTCAGTTCATCATAATCCAGTTATTGGTGATGGTCAGAGGAGATTCTTGAGAACCAAGAGGACCGGAAGGGTCCATGAGAATAGACAAACAAGAAGTAGAGCAAAGCGGGCCTCCAGGGCTTTTATATGAAAACTAGGGGGGGAATGTTATTCGGTATCATTATTAAAGTCATTTGAAGAGTGATGTTGAACTTTTAAAGATCCCTGGGTTGGAGTGCTGGCTTTCTGGACCCTTTTCAAGTTGGCTTTGCTTCTCGTTTCCGTCCAAGAGCATCTAAATTATTTAGCATGAAGTTGCAAGAAAGAGGCAATAATGTTTTTGGCTGAAGGCATTATTTGTGTAATCGCTACACACCCACTCAAACTTGTTGCTCCACTTTCATTTGGCAAAAGCAGCTGGTAGGGGGATGGCAGCCACACGGGTGTTTACTCTCAGTTCACTTACCCTCTTTCCTTATCTTCCATTTTGCTTAAACTTGGAAGTAAAGTCAGTCTCTCTCTCTCTCTGTCTCTCTCTCTCTCTCTCTCTCTCTCTCTTTTGCATTGCTAGGGATTGAACCCAGGGGTATTCTACCTCAGAGCTACATCCAAGCCATCTATTTTTTTTAATAGGTTCTCACTAAGTTGCTGAGGCTGGCCTCAAACTTGCAATCCTCCTGTCTCAGCTTCCCAAGTACTGGGACTATAGACGTGCACCACCACGCCCGGCATCTCTTTTTAAGAACAATTCGGTTGCAGGAGTGACTATTATTTCATTCAATAGTTGCTTGATTCTTTTCTACCCCAGACCTCTCCAAATAACCCTGGGGTCTCAGGCTTCCTGAGTATCACATCCCTAAATCCCTGCAAAGTCACCAGGAAGGAGGCCCAGAAGGGCTAGCCACGGGCAACTAGGGCCAAAACTTTGTCCAAGGAAGGATAACAGCTCTGCCTCCAATCTGGAACAGTTCTTAAACGTTATACTCAGCTGAATTAAACCTCGTCTTTTGCTGCTGAGCTTTCGGGAAACCCGTGGGAATGATCGTCTGTTGAGCTGAATATTAGTGAAATTAATTCTCTTCTGCTCAGAGCGAAGGCACTGGTGGGTCATGCTAATTGCTTCAAGTAGAAACAAAAGCTCCTGGCTATGTTGGAGTCTGTAATAGAAGAATGATAAGTAAAGCAGGCAGAAGAGGAAGTGTGGAGGGTTGCATTGGAGGACTTTCATTGATTCAGCATCTGTAGGGAAAGTTTCTTTTTAAAAAAATTCTTTTTTTTGATTAGTGAACAGGAGAACATTCAAAAGTAAGACAGATAGAGGCCAACTGGGAATGCTGTGCAGCCTGGAACAGCTTAGGCTGCTGTTCAATCATTTCCCCAAACAGGAAACCACAAAATGTTAGAGATTAAGGTCACTAGATCACTGGGGAAAGAGCATAACTTTGTCTGCAAAGTATTATGATGTATTGTAAGAGGGCCAAAATATAAGCATAAATCTTTCGTCTAAAAAATGCAACAACAAAACTCCAACCTTCTCATAAAAACACAATTTGCTTTCCTGTTGTAGGGAGAGCCCGAAGCCGCCTCCTACAGAGCTTTCTGTGATTTTCCTAATAAGTGGAGGGCTACTCTACTCCACCCATAAGGAGAAGAGAGAAAATCCTTGTGCTCTCTGCCAGTAGCAGGAGTTCTGTGTTTCGCTTTGTTTCTTTTTCTTATTCTTTTTAATAACAACAAAAAGACAGGTAAAGTTCAGGTCAGTAAGTGGACCTTGCATGGCTTATTTTCAATTCTTGCACTTTTGTCTGATGACAATGAAAATATACCAAAATGCACATTTGTGTACAGTTCTTCCCCAAACCCTTTCCTCCAAGCTGGAGGGGCTGTATTAAAAACATCTCTCTCTCTCTCTTTCTCTGTCTCTCTATCTCTCTCTGTCTGTCTCTCTCTCCCCCCCACCCCAGCCTTTGGTTATCAGGTGGATAATCTTATTTAACTTATTTGAAGTAGAAATCTGAGAGCCAGGCATGGTGGTGCACGCTTGTAATCCCAGTACTTGGGAGGCTGAGACCGGAGGATCCAGGTTCGCGGCCAGCCCCAGCTACTTAGTGATGGAGTCTTTCTAGGTGGGTCTGCAGAATAATCTTCTGCAGGTATTAATGCATTCAGTGGTTTTCTTTCTACATGGAAATGGTAGCAAGATTACTGGCATGGTGGTGCACGCCTCTAATCCCAGTACTTGGGAGGCTGAGATGGGAGGATCGCAGGTTCAATGCCAGCCTCAGGAACTTAGTGAGGCCCTCAGCAACCTAGTGAGACCCTGCTTCAAAATAAAAAATAAAATAGGGCTGGGTGTGTATCTCAGAAGTAGAATGCCCCTGGATTCAATCCGCAGTAAAACACACACACACACACACACACACACACACATTAAATTAAATAAATAAAAAGAAAAGAAAAAATCATATTTGCCCTTCAGAGGCATACACCCTGTAAAGTCATCACCATCTGCTTCTGTTTCTTAGGTCTATACAAAGGAAAGGTTTTCTTGCCGAGAGAATTAAATCCGTGAATAAACTGCTGATTTATGTACATCTAGAACCTGAAGCGTTTATGGCTCGAGTTGTTAAAATGAGTAGCATTTTTGAAGGGCTTAAGTGAGACTGACTCTCGTCGGCCTCTCTTCTAAGGCAGGCCTCAAGATTGAAGAGCGGACTTGCCTTTCCTCTTCTGATTGGTCACTATTCTTGAAACGTTTTAAAAATGTGCTGCATTGGGAGGTCAGGGGTCACTGCTTTTTGTACCTGCTCCGGGGCACTGTGTCCCCAGGCTCTCTTTAAATATTGGTCTGTTGAATAAGTAGAGATTTCACCTGAGCTGATTAAACAAGCAAACTAGTAAACACACACACTCCACAGCAAGGGAGCATTCGCTCTTCCCTTCCATCTCATGGAAGCGACACCTGGGCTGCTGGCGGGTCCAGGCAGGAAATGAAATTGCTGAGCTGAGGTGCACTGAGGCCTGCTGATCTTTCCTTTTTACCCATGACAGAGTCATGGGTACAGAGAAATCTTTTTCTCTTCTGAGAAAAAGTAGCACAAGTGTTGAATAAATGGCGACGGCCCCGTGCCTCTGTGTGTGGGGGCGCTAGGGTCAGGCAGGCCGTGTCTGGGGGCGGGGGCTGCCACTAGAGAGTGTCTGCAGCACACGCCAGCACGGCCAGACCTCCAGAACGGAAGCATGGGCCATCTTAGCTTGAGCTCTGTAACGTGGCGCCACCGACCAATGGCTTATAAACAAGAGACTGTCTCTCACAGATCAGGAGGCTGGACGGCGCGATCAGGGTGCCCATGTGGTCACCTCTGGTGAGGGTGCTCTTCTGGGTTCTGGGCTGCTGATTCCTTGTATGGCAGAAAAGAGCACTAGAGCTCTCTGAAGTCCTTTTCATAAGGGTACTGATCGCATTCATGAGGGATCCACCTTCATGAACTAGTCACCCCCCAAAGACCCCACCTCCTGCTACCATCGGATTGGGGGTTAGGGTTTCAACATCAGAATTTATGGAGACCCAAACATTCAATGCATAGTACTTATATCTAAATAAAAGTCAACAGTAACAACAGTATTTGGGTAAAATGAACATAACTATAGCTGCATGCAAGTCTCAGGCAGCTGATTTAAGACCTCTGCACTCCTGTAGAGGTATTTGTTTTTAGTTTATCCTTGATAAAGAAGAACAAGGGCATTGGTAAAACCCTGCTTTTCAGACTATCGGATTTTTTAAATAATATCTCATATCCTATTCGACTCTCCCAACACTCTTGGATGTATATTTTCCACTTTATAGAGAAGAATGAGGCTCAGAGTGTGTAGATGCATATCTGAGATCACTCACAAAGACCAGCCCTCCGCTGGTCCAGGGATGGAGTTAAAGAGTTCTGTCTGCACGCGTCACTCAACCCGTATAAGCCTCTACAGTTGTTATGTCAGATAGATGACACAGTGTGTATGTGTTAGAATTCCAACTCCTACATCCTGAGTCACAGATCTAATCCACAGGTAACGTTTCAATTGAAAATTGTTGAGTTATTTCATATTTTATCTTGCTTCAAATGTGGTGATAATAATATCATCACCAAAAATGTTGATTTTTTTTTTTTTTTAGTATTTACTCTGTGCCTGAGATCCTGGAGCTTTCCGTGCATTATAACATATAATTCTCAGCTGGGTGTGGTGACACATGCCTGTAATCCCAGTACTTGGGAGGCTGAGACAGGAGGATCACAGGTTTGAAGCCAGCCTCAACAATTTTCAATTGAAACGTTACCTGTGGATTAGATCTGTGACTTAGGATGTAGGAGTTGGAATTCTACAGAGGTAGAATATCCCTGGGTTCAATCCCCAGTACCAAAAAACAAAACAAAAATAAACCTTTTGAGGGGTAGTGACCTTAGGCAGTAAGCCAATGTACAGGAGACTTCAGAACACACACCTGGACTCCTGCAGATCTGAGCCTGGATCTGTGTCACCCATTGGGTGATCATGGGTACGCTGGCTCACCTCCCTGCATCTCTGCCTCTTTGTGCCCACAGTGGGATAACTGCCCACTTTCTAGGGAAAGAGTGTTTGAGTGCCCTGACATAGGTCACCTGCCCATCCTTCCCACAGAAAAGGTAGGACACCATGATTGACAGTCCCCACTGGGGCTGTACCCATTGAGAGCAGGAAGGCCCAAAGTCTAGCTACTAGAAGAAGGAGAGTGGACCTGGACACACAAAACCAGCAGATGATCCTGTATGGCATTTAAGTAGCAATGATCTTCACCCTGCAATTGTCAATAGAATTTCTGGGGCGTCAGGCACTGGGCAAGGGCTGGGGTATAGCAAGCACTGAGAGTCCCTGTCCTCAAGGAGCTGCCGGTATTCCAAGGCGGCTTTAAGAGGGCCACTCCCTCCGAGAGGAGTGCGCTTCTCTAGCCAGATAATGCTCTTGCACACGTCCTTGTCCATAAAGCCAAAGTGAAAAAATGACAGAAATGTCAGCAGAGTTGGACAAACAGACCAAGATCATCCCTGAACTGGAGACAGGAACTACGTTTCATCCGCAAGCAGCTCAAAAAGTGTCTAGAGGCTTTCGGTAGCACAGAGCATTTAGTTGTGAGGAGTCAACAAATGCTTGCTGACTTGAAGGGACTGAGCCTCTTTCTAAGGAAGTACTAGGAGGTGTTTGGAAGTCTGGGATCTCAAACTCATTTCTGGCACCTCGCAGTATCAAAGTTTCCTTAACGGCAGAGTGGAGGCGGGCGCTGTGATCCATGGAGGCGTGAGGATAGAGCCGTGTGTTCATGAAAGCACTTTGAAGAGTTAAAAACAATTAAAATAAAAATTCTTCCCTCATCTCTCTCTTGACAAAGGAAAAAAGAAAAAGATGCTTGTAATCCACATCACCTAATTCCATCTCTCACAAATGCTTGAATTATGGAATGAGGTTTTTAAGATTGTCTATGAGCTAAAGTTAAACTCTTTACCTAGTTGTCATGAAAAATTGAGAGCTGATAGTATTTGAATTATTCCAAGTTATTCCCCCCAAAAGACCCATCTTCTGTCAAACTGAGATGCCCAACCTCTTAGTGTGGTTAGTTTTGTTACTTTTTCATTATAAAAAACATTCTGAGCACATTAACCAAAAAACTAGACAATGATCTAGCTAAAGCAAGCCAGGCATACTTTAGCTACCTTAATTGCCAGAATTTTGATGTATTTTCCCTAAGTTTGAGGCATGTTTTTAAAATGTGATAATCATAGAGTACAAATGAGGAGCAGCATGAGTTTGCATTGATTTTTTCATAGGATAAGCATTTTTCTGTGTCATCACATAACCATCAATTTCAATGGACTTACCAGCCAGTCCTCTAATGAGTAAAAGTCTGTAAAAGGAATGTCCTTGCTTCTGGACAGAAGCCTCACAGCTGACAGAAGGGAAAGTGGGGAAGCGGGTGGACGAGGGCACTGCCTGGTACACTGCTGGAAACCAACTCCAACCAGCTTTTCCTTGCTCCTTATTTTTGTTCAAATCTCTACTGACAAGGGGAGTATAGATAAAAGCTGCAGTCTTTTCTGTTTCTTCTCCTCTGTCTTTTGACCTTGTTGCTTAAAATGCCAGCAAGCCTCAGGGGTAGGTTTGCCCCAGACTGTCCCCAATGTTTGCACTGAAAAGTCGGCATGCTGGGAAATTCCTCAGTCTGGGCAAACTGTCAGAGTTGGTCCAGGGGAGAAGATGGGTGAGTGTGTGCACATTCTTTACGATCAGCCAACATGTTGGATTTAGCTGCTGCCCTAGAACTTCTCTGACTCTCAGAACCAGCATGCAGCCTTGGTTTTTGGACCACATCTCCAACGCCATGCATACCTGGTTTCTCAGTTCACAGGCACTAGATCCTTGGATATCTCACCCACTTATCCAGTCCAGGAATACTGGGGTATCCCTGTGAGGGCTTAAGGCAGTAAATATAACATGTAAAAATAAAAGCGCTGGGATTGTTATATTGAATGCTGGCTGCCTTTAATGCCAGCTCTAAAATCATTCTGATTATTGTATTAGGCTTCTCCAGGGAGGCAGAGCCAATAGAATGCATACAATTATATAAGAGGGGATTTATTAGAGTGGTCTACACTATGAACGGCTGCACAGTCCCACAATGGCCATCTGCAGGCTGGAGAAACCAGTAGCCACTCAGTCTAAGAAGCCAGAGCCTCAGAACAAGAGGCACCATACTGTTGGTAAAAAGCCTCTGTAGGCTGCCACAGCCCCAGGCTGAAGATCTGGAAGCCCATGGAGAGTCGCTATTGCGAGTCCATGTTCAAAGGCTGCAGAATCTGGAGTCTGATGTCCATGAGCGACAGCAAAAGCCAAGAACACACGCGCTAAAGAAGGGTGGGTAACAGACATGTGCGGCTTCCCCCTCTGCCTTTTTGCTCCATTCCAACCCCAGCCTCTTGGACGGTGCCACTCAAGTCCAGGACAGCTCTTCCCCATTCAGTGTGCTGACCCACATGCCAATCAACTCTGGAAACACACACACACACACACACACACACACACCACACACACACAGAAGTGTGCTTTACTGATTTTCTCTGCATGTTTAGGACAGTCAAGTTAATAACCAAGATTGACCATCGCAATCATAGGTCTGATTTTCTTTCTGTTACATTTGACTTATGTGCCTAAAAAATGTTCTTGCTTTACAAAGGAAGGATTTCCACTGGCCCCAAAAATAGGCCTTTTACACGCTGCACATGCAAGATCACACAGTTTGGTTTTTCACTACTTTCTTCAGAGAGTCTGTGCTCTTGTTTGTGATGGGTCTTGAATGAAAAGGGAAACAGCTCAGGGATGGGTTTTATTTCAATTTGGTTAGACACCTCCTATACTACTGTACGTATAAGCCCATTTTTTTTTCTGTAATCTGGATTTTGCTCTTGTCCCGTAAGAATGAAAGAAAATTCACATTGACCTCTAAATGTAGTGATGATAGTAAAGGTAGCTGCAAGAGAGAGATACTGCTGGGGGAAAGATGCAAGCTGTATACAGTGGCCACGAGAGCAAAAATAAATAGAGGCATCCAGGCGTGGTGGCACATGCCTGTAATCCCAGTACTTGGGAGGCTGAGACAGGAGGATGGTAGGTTCGAGACCAGACTCAGCAACTTAGCGAGACTCTCAGCAACCTAGCAAGACCCTGTTTCAAAACAAAAACTAAAAAGGACTGGGGGTATAGCTCGGAGTCAGAATGCCCCTAGGTTCAATCCCCAGTACCACACACATACACCAAAAAACAGATCCACTAGTGTATTTGCTAAGTAATCAGCATCTTTTCATGGAATTCTAGAAGAATGACTTTCTACATGATCATCTTTGTTAATCAGCTATAATCAGGCCTTCCTGGAACGGTGAAGTCCCTAAGCCCTGTGCGCTGGTACCCATCATGCATAATTGCTTCCATACTGTTGGCTGAAGCCACTGCAGGCGGCTTTGCGTCGGCCCTAAGTATTCAAGGTCTTTGAGGCAATTTTTTTTGTATAAACAATGCAAATATTTTATTGCCGTAGTTGGCTTGGAGTTTTTAAAGAAGCTTTAAATCTATCGGGCTTTTTTCCTTCGGGTTTCTGCATAGGCGAGTGGGGGCGGCGACGGTGACCCAGGAACATGAAAGGCCACATGTTCCCGCCAAGGAGGCCCAAGGGCTCTTTCATCTTCGTCTGAATCCTGTCCGCCGCTGTGTGAGGATGTGGAGTGTGTAAACGTCCTGGGCTTTAATTACATTTAAGTCTTTTAAGAAGCCTGCACCACGAAGGCAGAGATGGAAAGAGAGGCAGAGAAGCACGTGAGATCCAATCGGAAGATTTGACCGAAAGACGCCACTCAGGTCAAATCAAAGCCTGTGGATACATCAAAGGTCGAATGGAGTGGAGGCGGCCTCTTTGCTGGGGAGAGTGGCAGTACTTTATGATAATTAATATTTTATTTGTTGCATAAAATAGTGCAAGAAGAGTAGGAAACAAAGGGGGGAATTACTCAGATTTCTACCATTTAATCAACTATGTTTTTTCAAACTTTTCATTCCATATGTGTGAATGTGTATACCTATTTTATACTCATAATTGTGATATACCTTATCTTTGACTTTCAGCTTTCATACCTAATATACGATAAACATCTCCCACTTTGTGAATTGGTTCAAATACTTTATATTGGTGCTGGGGATTGAACCCAGTGGTATTCTAACTCTGAGCTACACACCCAGCACTTTTTATGTTGTTTTCTTTTTTTTGAAACAGGGTCTCACTAAGTTGCTGACACTGGCCTCGAACCTGTAATCCTCCTGTCTTCCAATAATGGTATTATAGGTGTATACCATCACACCCCTCAAACACTTAAAATGACTTCACAGTATCCCATAGAATACCTGTATGGCTGTGTATTTAACTGCTCACCAGTGATAGGACTTTCTTATTATGTTTTGAGTTCTCAGCTCTAATGAGACTCAATGAATATAGTTATATAAATTTTATTTCCTGGGGCTTATTTTCAGTAGAACACCCTCCCCAAAATAGGATTGCTGGGACAAATGCTCTCAATACATTTAAGTCTTTTTCATGCAAATTGAAAATTGGGAAAAAAACAAGAGAGTTGCCTCAGCCTTTTTTCTTTTCTGATACCCATCAGTTTAGGGGGGAAACTGCATTCCAGGAAGCAAGGCCATTCCTCGCTGTTGATGCGTAGCTATTGTATTTAAGAAAAGGAAGTCTTGGAAATAGCCTGGCAGGCATAGCTGCCTCCACCAAGCAACACATTCGAGGCACTTGCATCTATCTTTCTGTTTCAAAAAGAGTTGCTGCTGAAAATGTGGAAAGACAGAGCAGTGTGGATACCTGAAAGAAGGTCAAGTTGGCCAGCTCCCACAATGCCTGAAAGCGAAGTAGACAAAATGTGGGCTGCACGAAATGCTAGAGTGTAGTATGCCTCAGTCCCACTAAAATGTAACCACAGCCTTCCTTCTAACCACACATCCAATGAAGCCCAGATAGATAGCTGATAGGTAGATAGATAGATAGATAGATAGATGATAGATAGATAGATAGATAGATAGATAATAGATGGATAGATGATAGATAGATAGATAGATAGATAGATAGATAGATAGATAGATAGATGATGGATAGATGATAGATAGATAGATGATAGATAGATAGATAGATAGATAGATGATAGATAGATAGATGGATGATCTCATCTTCCTGGGTAGTATAGCCCAAATGTTTTTGCAACCAAGAGAAGCCTTTTGCAGATCACTATGAAGAATCAGACTTCTGGAAGAGGGCAATGGCTGAGATGGGGTCCGGTGTATTCCAGGTTGCCTGTGTGTGGCTACCTGGAGGGAAATGACCCTCTGATCTGCAGGGCTGGCCTCTTTGAGCACCGTCTCAGAGAACCTCGTTCCCTTTTCTCTCCCACTGGTTCACCCTCTCTACCTCGATGGGCTGGCCGGCTTCCCCTTCTGAGTCCTGCACTCGCTGACGGCTCCATCTCCTTCCAGGTTCTGCTCTACAATGGCCAGTTGGACATCATCGTGGCCGCTGCCCTGTCGGAGCGCTCCTTGACCGCCATGGACTGGAAGGGATCCCAGAAATACAAGAAGGTGAAAAGAAGGGTTTGGAAAATCTTTAAATCCGATGAGGAAGTGGCTGGTTACGTCCGGCAAGTGGGCGACTTCCATCAGGTATGGAAACCTGCGGGGGCGTGCAGGTCATAGAAATGGGATGGTAGGATGGAAAAAGAAGCCTGCATACCCATAAGTCACAGCGGCAGCCCTGCTGTCCGCAGGGAGGGTCTAAGCTCAGAGGAAAGTCCGCAGGACTTGATTCCAAGTAAACTGAAGTTTAGACGTTGCTCAAGAGATAATTTTTTTTGAGGTTCTGGGGATGGAACCCAGGGGCATTCTACCTCCAAGGTACACCCCCAGCCCTAGTTTTTATTCTTTATTTTGAAACAGGGTCTCACTAAGTTGCGGAGGGCCTCACTAAGTAGCTGAGGCTGGCTGCAAACCCAGATCCTCCGGTCTCAGCCTCCCAAGTACTGGGATTACAAGTGTGCACCACCATGCCCAGCTCTCAAGAGATAAGAAGGCCATGAAAAAGACAATAGTCAGCCCAAGGTAGCAGATCATTAAGGAGAGAACGAAAGGGAGCTTGACAAGTTACTGGAAGAAGGGTCAACATAATCTCCTCTAGCAGATGTGTGACTGTATTTTTATTTTACATATGGCACCCTTGGACAAAATCTCTCCAGCTGATATGCCTAATGTGACCTCCACTTCAGGGGTCAGAGGTTCATTTTGCTTTCTCATAATGTCTTTTTTCAGTTTTGGAATCAGGGCTGCCTTGTCTCTTTCCAGTGTCTCAAATAATATCTTCATGTGTTAGGAGAATTCATTGGTGAAGCCATCCGGGCTGGAAATGTTCTTCAAGGGAAGGTTTTAAATTACAGATTCAAGCTGGGCATGGTGGTGCATGCTTGTAATCCCAGTACTTAGTGAGACCCTGTTTCAAAGTGAAAAATAAAATAGGGCTGGGGGTGTCGCTCAGAGGCAGAATGCCCCTGGGTTCAACCCCCAGCACTAAAAAAAAAAATGCAGATTCAATTTCTACAAAAGACATGGGATTAATCACCCTTTCTATTTCTTCTTGTATCAGTTTTCACAGGCTATACTTTTTCAGGAATTTAATCTAAAATTTCAAATTCATTGGCATAAAGTTGCTTTTGTAGTGTCATCTTACTATGATTTAGGGTCTCCAGAATTGTGGTGATATTTTGTGCCTCTCTTGCCTCAAGGTACAACAAATTTATTATTTTTTCAAAGTTCCAATTTTTTATCCTTGTTGATTTTTCTATTGTATTTTTTCTTTCTTTTTCTTTTTCTTTTTGTAGTACCAGGGATTGAATCCAGGGATATTCTACCTCTAAGCCATACCTCCAGCCCTATTTTATTTTAGTTTTCATTTTGAAACAGGGTCTCACTAAGTTGTAGAGGACCTCACAAGTTGCTGAGGCTGGCTGAGAACTTGTGATTCTCCTGCCCCCACCTCCCAAGTACTGGGATTACGGGCGTGAGCCACTACGTCTGACTTTTGCTTTCTATTTAATTAATTTGGGCATTTATCCTATTGTCTTCTTACTATTATTTTCCTGTGTGTGGCTTACTATTCTTTTTAAAACTCTTATAGATACTTAGAACATGAATTTTAAGCCTTTCTTCATTTCTAATGTACACACTCAATGTGATGAATTTGTTATGCCTAGCCTTAAGTGCATCCTAAAATTTGTCATAGCTTTATTATAATTTAGTTTTTAAATATTAACAATTTCCATTGTGTTTTCTCCCCTTTGACCAATGGATTATTTAAAAGTGTATTGCTAGCCGGGCGTGGTGGCACACGCTTGTAATCCCAGTACTTTGGGAGGCGGAGACCGGAGGATCCGGGTTCGCGGCCAGCCTCAGCTCTCTCTCTCTCTCTCTCTCCTCCTTAGTGAGGCCCTCCGCAACTTCGTGAGACCCGGTTTCCAAATAAAAGTATAAAAAATAGGGCCGGGGGCGTAGCGCGGAGGTAGAACGCCCCTGGGTTCAATCCTGGGTACCGCAAAATAAATAAATAAATAAATAAATAAAAGTGTATTGCTAATTTCCAAACATTTTGTGTCTTCTATTCTTGCATTTATTTCAAGCCTAAGGAAACATACTATGACAGCTTTGTGGTCAGAAATATATTCTTTATAACTTCAATCATTTGAAGTTTACTTTATGGTCCCCAAAGTGGTAATTTTTGGTAAATGTTCCTTGTACACTTATAAAGAATGTGTATTCTGAAGTTGTTGGTTGTAATGTTTTATACATCAATTAGGACCATTTCTTTTTTATTTGTTTGTTTTTGCGGTACTGGGGATTGAACCCAGGGGCATTCTACCTCCGAGCTATGCCCCCAATCTATTTTTTTATTCTTTATTTTGAAACAGGGTCTCACTAAGTTGTGGAGGGCCTCACTAAGTAGCTGAGGCTGGCCCTGAACCTGTGATCCTCCGGTCTCAGCCTCCCAAGTACTGGGATTACAAGTGTGCGCCACCACGCCTGGCTAATTAGGACCATTTCTAACAAGGTTTTTGTTCAATTCTTCATGTCCTTCCTTTTCTCTCATTTTTTTCTGCTCGTCCCATAAGTTAATAAGAGAGATCTGTTAAAATTTTTGTATTGATTCAGGATCTCAGTAGGTTGCTAAGTTTGGCGAAATTGCTGAGACTGGTCTCGAACTTGTGATCCTCCTGTCTCAGCCTACCAAATACTGGGATTACAGACATGAACCACACTCCTGGCTCACTGGTTGCTTTTAAATCTACTGTTTTGTTTTCTATTTGTCCCATTCACTATATATTTCCTTTCCCTTTTTCTTTTCTTTCTTGTGTGTATATGTGTGTGTGTGCGTGTGTGTGTGTGTGTGTGTGTGTGTGTGTGAGTGAGAGAGAGAGAGAGAGAGAGAGAGAGATACTGGGGATTGAACCCAGGGACATTCTACCTCTGAGCTACACCCCCACCCCTATTTTATTTTTTATTCAGAAATATCTTCTAAGTTGTGGGGGTCCTTGCTAAATTGCTGAGGCTGCCCATGAACCTGGGATCCTCCTGTCTCAACCTCCCAAGTACTAGGATTACAAGCATGCGGCACCACGCCCAGCTTCTTTCTTTTTTTTAAATATATTTTTATTGGTGCATTGTAACCATATATCATATTGAGGGTTAGTGTGATAGAAATATGCATGCATACAGCACCCAGTATGTTTCTCTCTGGGTCCTGCCCTGTTCCCTCCTCTCCCCGTTCATAATATTGAAATTGGTATTGATATCTTCACAAATGTACATAGGATTGTTCAAACTGTTTCCCTCATCGGGTCTCCCCTCTCCCCTCCTGGCCTCCCTCTTCAAGTCCCCTTCCACTATTCTACTGGCCTCTCTCATTTATCTGAAGTTTCTCTTGCTTCCCAGTTTACTCTAGCTTCCACATATGAGAGAAAACATATGACCCTTCACTTTCTGAGACTGGCTAATCTCACTTAGCATAATATTCTCCAATGCCATCCATTTTCCTGCAAATGACATAATTTTTTTCTTCTTTATGGCTGAGTAAAATTCCATTCTGTGTATGAACCACAGTTTCATGTGAACCCATTCATCTGTTGATGCACACCCAGGCTGGTTCTATAGTTTGGTCATTATGCATTGTGCTGCTATAAACATGGGTGTACATTTATCACTGTATTTTGCCTTTAATTCCTTTCTTTTTTCTTTCTTGCATTCTTTTGAATTTCTCAACTGTTTTGTATCACTGCATTTTTTGTCATCTAGAAGCTTGTTAGCTAGAGGTTCTTTTAATCTTGTTTAGTGATGATACTGCAGAGTAAAATATAAATTCTAGGCTCGCTTAAGCCTAACATAATTTAGAATTTTATCATTTTCCAGGCAAATGCCAGAACCGCAGAGCACCAGTGATCTTCCTTACTAACTCTCCTTCTTTTTGTATTATTTTTAAAACTTCTGTATCTAGATTGCGTAGTACAAGGCAGTGTTTATAGCACTTGACGCAGCCGGTATTCACTGAGTGTTACCCAGAGATTGACCCTTTCAGCGCCTCTTCTGTCTTGCTTGTATTTCTTGCCTAAAGAAATCTCTTTAGTATTTATTTTAGAAATGTTATGCTGACAATTTCACTGTTTTTCTATTAGAATGTCTTTCTGTGGCCTTTAATTGTGAAGGACATTTCCCATGTAATAGAATTTTAGCTCGGCAGTTTTTTTTTCTCTCTCAGCACGTAAAAGGTGTTTCCTCTGTTGTCCCCTGACTGTCATCATTTCTGATAAGTCAGCCAGTCGTCTTATTGCTGCTCCTTTGAAGGGGACCCCTGTTTTGTTTTGTGGATTTTTTTTTTCCTGCCTGATTTTTTTTTAAGATTTCCGGTTTTGGTTTTCCAGAAATTTGGCCATTTGTACTTAGAAGGTGTGAATATGTGTACATACTCCGCTTAGTTCTCTTGGTCTTCTTGAAACTGTGGTTTGAGGTCTTTTACTATATTTGGAAAATTCTCGATCATCATCTCTTGCTCCTTTGCTTGTGATCCCCCCTCTCTTCCTTCTCCTTCTAAGACATGGCGGTAGACCTTTTCATTTTATCCATTACAGCTTTATTTCCCTCCCCCTTTCTCTCCATACTTCAGTTTTGCTATTTCCCACTGACCTTCATCTATTTCTCTATTCATTTCTACTGCTATTTCTTTTTTTTTTTTTTGCGGTATCGGGGATTGAATCCAGGGGTGTTCTACCTCCGCGCTACACCCCCAGCCCTATTTTTTATACTTTATTTTGAAACCAGGTCTCATAAAGTTGCAGAGGGCCTCATTAAGTAGAGGGGGGAGGGAGAGAGAGAGATAGAGAGAGAGAGAGAGAGCTGAGGCTGGCTGCGAACCCAGATCCTCTGGTCTCCGCCTCCCAAAGTACTGGGATTACAAGCATGTGCCACTACGCCCGGCTTCTACTGCTATTTCTAACATGTTGTTTAACCCTTTTGTTCGTTTTAAAAATCTCAGTTAATCTACCTGCTTTTGACTCAATTTTGCATCGCCCCAAATTCATATGACGGTACCCATAATGTGACATTGGACCCATAGGTGGTTATTAAGTTAAATGAGGCTGTGACGCCCTGATTTAATGTCCTTAGTGTCCTGTAAGAAGGGACACAGAGAGCTTGTTTGCTTGTTTTCTTTCTGCCATGCAAGGACACAGTGAGCAGCAAGCCAGGGGGAGAGCCCTCCCCAGGAACCTAACTGGCCAGCACCTGGACCCTGGGCTTCCCAGACTCCAGAATTCTCAGAAATAAATTCCTTTTGTTTAACCCACCCAGTGCATCTGCAGAGAACTGTTAAGAGGGTTCAACTAAGTTAATAAGCTTACAGCATTACCTGACTCGGTTAAATTTTGCTATTTTTCTTTTTATGATTATTACCCTGGATCACTTAGAACGTGTGTGTGTGTGTGTGTGTGTGTGTGTGTGTGCGTGCGTGTATGCGTGCACGCACGCGTGAGTATGTGTGTGTGTGTGTGTGTGTGTGTGTGTGTGTGTGTACCAAAAGGAGGATTAGAAATAATAAAGTTCAAGATCTGGGAAAATATTTCATTTAAAATCAACCCATTTGGGAAAATTGGAATTTTAATATTCAGGCCATTCAGGGCAAATATGAATGCTGAGCTGCCAGGGAGCAATGGGCTTGTCACCTCTCTGTCCCCTGGTGAGAAGCTCACGGCACACGTAGCTATCCTGAGGATTCTCTGAGGGCTGCCTCCACCACCTGGTCTTCTGCATCCCCGGATCAGCCTTGCGAAAGGCTCCGTGCCCGCCATTGCGCACGGCGCTGCCCGACTCCTTGCACAAAGCGTCCAGCTTGGGAGGCCGGATTGCTGCTTCAGGACGGCATGAGCCACAGAGGTGGGGAAAGGACTTGGCCGCCAGTCAGAAACTGGTGGCAAATACCACGCTGAGCTCGCGGGTTCCTCTTGTGAATGCAAAACACATTTAGAGATGGAATGGCGCTTCTCTGGCTGCCAAAAAATGGGTAACAAAAAGCAGGGCCCACATGCGTATGTAACAGGGAGTCTTCCACCGCGCAGCAAGCGATCCACATTTTCTGAAGGTGATTTTAAAAGGTTGGCCCGGATCTTGCCCGCTTTGTGCCTCAGCGTCTCCCTGTGAGGCTCAGATCTGGGAACACTGTCCAAATGTCAAGCGTCTGATAATGAAGAAAGTGGACCTCGGCCACGGCCCTGCTTTTCTGCATCAGACACACAAAACACAAGCACGTGCGTGTGTCTATCAACAAAGAAAGCACGCTCTCTGTGCAACACCACAGCTCTTAATTTAAAAACCCCAAACCAAAGGAGACTTGTCTCTGGAATGACAGGTCTCCCAGGGGTCCTCTAGGGCTGAGAGAGGGAGCTGTTTTCCCCATGTCTTCCTGTTGCATGATGTTCAAGGAGACCCACTGCACTCCAGAACAAGGAACGTTCTAGGTCAGACACCAGAACAACAAATGCTCTAGTTCCTCCTTGCTTGGTCTGGCCTAGAAAGTAGCTAGTTGTGTGTGTGTGTGTGTGTGTGTGTGTGTGTGTGTGTGTGTGTTTTGCTGGGGATTGAACCCAGGAACATTCTACTTCTGTGCCCTTTTTATTTTTTTATTTTGAAACAGGGTCTCATTAGGTGGCTGAGGGCCTTGCTAAGTTGCCGAGGCTGCCCTGGAACTTTCGATCCTCTTGTCTCAGCCTCCCAAGTGCTAGGATTGCAGGCACGTGCCACCTCGCCTGGCCAGCAAGTCTTTGGTATTTGTACCATTCTAAGAATCAATCCTGGCCTTGTAATGTCATCAGATAGCAGTTTTCTGAGCCTCGGTTTGTCTGTAAACAATAATTCACTCTAGACTGAATTATCTCCAAGATATCTTCTAACAAAAATCTGAAATATCTATTTTTTATGAGTGACCAGAGATGCTCAATTAACAAGAAATGTAGTGTTGTAGTGGTCTTCAAAAAATGTCATAATTTTCTCTTTCTCTCTCTCTCTATGTATATATGTATATCTATACGTACACGTAACTCTGTGTATATGCATCTATTTATATCCCTATCTACAGAGAGAGGAAGTAAAACATACACTATTTGAAATGCAACAGGCTAAGGGGTAATGAAAATGATGGGCCGCATTGACTGGGAGCTTCTACCGATGTGATCGCTGGGTCCCAGAGGTCTAATCCTTTTCCTTGGCTGGTCACAGCCCGTGGCCATCCCTGTCAAGGCCACTCTGCTGCTCTTTTGGGGATCTTGCCGCGCTCTTCTTCAAATATCCCAGCTCCCTCTCTGTGTTGAAGTCAGGCCATTTTGCTCTTGGGCCATCCAATCATCTGACCACCCCAAGGAGGCTTTGAGTCCACATTTAGAAATAAGACATTTTGATCGGAATTAGAGACACACTGATGAATTTCTTTAAGAACATGGTTCTTGTTTAAACTTTGCTCAGTGTTCTGAAGAAAGCCATCGAATCGTTTCCGTTTTCTGTCTTCTTTTACTGAAAATGTTTTTCTTGAGACTGTTCTCCGTGTAAACATTGAAATAAGGTTTGAGTCAATGAACGGTTTTCGTTCTCAGCAAATCTCACTGCGTTTGGCATCTTCTGTCATCAGTTTTGCATAATTAACAGCAGACCATCTAATTTCCCTGATTGCAGTTTGAGTCATGGGTACTTTTATTAATGTTTTCACTATCAATATCGACTCAGGTTTATTCAGTAGTTACAGGATGGCTTATCTCACCGAAGTAGCATTTTCTAGCTAGAACAAATTTTATTTTATTTGTGTGTGTGTGTGTGTGTGTGTGTGTGTGTGTGTGTGTGTGACACTGGGGATTGAACCCAGAGGCATTCTACCTCCAGGCTACACTCCCAGTACTATTTTTTATTCTTTATTTTGAAATAGGGTCTCACTAAGTTGCGGAGGGTCTTACTAAGTAACTAAGGCTGGCTGCGAACCTGTGATCCTCCTGTTTCAGCCTCCCAAGTACTGGGATTACAAGTGTGTGCCACCACGCCTGGCTAGAACAAATTTTAGATCTTATTTTCCTGGGGCAGACACTGAGGCCCAGAGGCAAAGCAACTTTCCCAAAGTCTCCTTCCCATTTCATGTCCCTCTGAGATGAGATTCTCGGCCTCCTGGTCCCCAGCCCCGGGGTTTTCTACTTCATATACACATACCCGCCACTGGGGTGGCGGAGTTGCAGCAGTATGCTAGGACAGGGGAAGTTGCACTCTGTACACGTGTCAGCCCTAACTAAAGCAGGCCTGAGAAATAATGAATTTCACATCCAGCGTTAGCTCTGTCTCCCACCCATGGTGACCACCTCCTATGGACGCAGAGTGTTGGCTTTTTAAAAAAAGCACTAGTGCTTACTTGCGGGTGTGGCCATGGTACGGAAAGCCATGGCTTCCTCTAGGGACTTGTGATATTAGTAAAAGAAAGTCTGCTGGAGTAGGGAAGTGAGCGGAGAGGCGGAGGGTGGAGCCGCGTGGACGACAGCACACGGCGCAGGGCAGGACGCCTGCTCTGGTTCAAGCTCTAGAACCTGGAGGAGAATGGGAGAGGACCAGAAAGAGATCACAGGGATTTGATGGTGGCTTGGGGGTGCGTGCACCTTTGTCTGAGCACTAGGGAGCTACTGAAGGTTCCTAATCACGTTTTCACAGCTGTTTTAAGGAACTTCAAAATGGCAGCTGTAGGATGAATTGGGCAGAGTAGACCCTGGGAAGAGGGTGTCATGTTAGGGGCTTTGTTGGGAGGAGATCATCTATTTTACAAGACTGCTCTTGATGCTTCTTTCTTTTTTTTTTTTTTAATTTTTTTTTTGTGTGTGTGGTACCGGGGATTGAACTCAGGGGCATTTTACCTCCGAGCTACACCCCCGGCCCTATTTTTTATACTTTATTTTGAAACTGGGTCTCACTAAGTTGTGGAGGGCCTCACTAAGTAGCTGAGACTGGCCGCGAACCCGGATCCTCCGGTCTCCGCCGCCTCCCAAGTACTGAGATTACAAGTGTGTGCTACCACGCCCGGCCTTTGATGCTTCTTTCTCGACTCTAAAGGAGAGGTTGGAAGGAGTGAGCTGTGGAAGGTCCACGCTGAGAGGACCGAGCTGCGAGCTCCAGGCTGTCTTCCCCCGTTGGAACAATGGTGTTTATTGTGTATCCACCTCCTTAAAAGCTTGTTATCTTCTGGAAGAGCCCTGCATGCTGGTGGCCTGGTCCTTTCCTTGGCTGTAGTAAGCACCCCGGGACACAAGCCCCACACCAAGGCTTACACCTCGACCCCAACCTTAGCCCATGTTTGCTGCATGGAACCCTCAGGCGCCTGGTCCGCCACACTCCTCAGGGGCTGCTCCTGAAATGCCCTGTTTTTCAGCAGGAATGAGACCTTCCAGCTAGAGGTCACTTCCAGAAAAATCTAAGGGAGGAGCCAAGCATCCTTAGACTTGACTATTCTAGAGAGGCGGGTGGGTGGAGGAGAAGGTGGACCCCAAGCCAGGCAGGCCCGGTTGAGCTTCGGGTTTGCGGTTCCTCGCTGTGGGCTGGTGACTGGTCTATAAACGCTGAGTGACTGCAGTTGTTTGTAGGGATTGGGGGGAGTCAAAGAAGATGCTGAGGATGAGTCTGCAGTTGTGAGCCCCAGCTGCGGTCCACCACACGCGTCTATGTCCGTGGTGAGTTTGTGGAATCCTAGTAGCTACCCTGTAAACGACGTCACAGCATTTACTGATTTGTAAATGAGGAAGTAGAAGTTGCTTAAGGCTTCAAAGAGTAATAGTATCTAAGATTGGACAGCCCAAGTCTTGATCTTCCCACCACACCACGGTGTCTGTAAGTGCCCGAGAGGGGTTAGAATACTCCAGATGGCCGAATCTAGGCCACATGGCTGCCCTGGGGCTGAGTGTGTGGTGGTGTGGCAGGAGGGGAGGGTGGCATGGTGGTGACAGTGCACACTGTATTTGGCTGCAAGTCCAGACCACACGAGCTGCTGCTTTCCCTAAAGGTGAGAGTCCTGGGTACAGGAAGGAGGATGGAGAATGCGCAGACTGCAGACAGAAGTGGTAACAACTGCACCCTGCAACGGTGCTTTGCTAAAACTAACATTCACCTTGGTTTGTCTCTTTGACTACTCACAACTCACAAAGGTAGAGAAGAATGGCCACGGTCCCTTGAGTGGAAGGGACACTCAGGCTGGGACTAGGATATTTCCACAGACAATCCACGGATAGCTAGCTGCCTGCCTTTCCTGGATTTCCTGCCAACGACCCATTTATTTTAGAATTGTAAACAGCACGGGGAGCGTTAAGAACTGTCAGTTCCAGGAAGGTCTTCAGAAAGTTCTTGGTGGTGTCAACATGGCAGCAGGGAGCAAAGTGCAGTGAGGGCGACCTTTGCGTTTGACTGGTTGAGAGGGGACGAGAAGGTATTTATTTATTTGGTACTGAGCATTGAACCCAGGGGCAGTCTACATCCAAGCCCTTATCATTAATATTATTTTTTTTTCATTCGGAATAGGGTCTTGCTAAGTTGCTGAGGGTCTCGCTAAGTTACTGAGATGGGCCTTGAACGCGCAGTCCTCCTGTCTTAGTCTCCCAGGTAAAGAGATTATAGGTATATGCCACTGTACCCAGCTGCAAATATTATTTTATTTACTTTAATATACTCTTGTTGGTGCGTTGTAATCTCACATCATAATGAAGTTGAGTGCCAAGGACATACATGCACACAGTTTTTTAAAATACTGCATGGAGGGAGGTGCCTGTTACATAGATTGGAAACCATGATTACCAAATACTGTTAGTTCCCTGGAAAAATGTTTTGGTTTTATTACAGTAACTGTTAAACACAATCTTCATCTCCCCTCTCCCAGCTCTGTGGCTTTCTGTAGAGGGGTGTCCTGATGCCTGGGGCCTGTGTCCCCATCTTCTAGAGTTGCGGCAAGTTCTCCCATCCATCCATGGAATCAGTGGATAGAAAACCGGAGCCCGGCAGCCAGAGCCCCACCTCGCCATAGAGATTCATGGCCGTCATAAGTTGGGTTCCCCAAAAGCAGACACTGAGGCAAAATCTGGGGTGCAAGTTGTTTATTAGGGATTCACAAAAGGAAGGAATGGGGAAGTAGGATTGGGCCCAGAGAAAAATAGAACTGTGGTGCGGGCCAGGAAAACTGGGCAGGGAGCTTTGGGGAGAGTATCCTCCACTAGAATGTTCCACACAGGGCCCAAACCGCCAGGCCTTGTACGCCCACCCACCGAGCCGCCCAGAGTGGGCAG